>JBBDGP010004602.1:0-64279 GCA_037952835.1 Lithobates septentrionalis | reverse complement strand
TACAGCTTGTATAACAGTGTAAATTTCCTGTCCCCTCAAAATAACTCAACACACAGCCATTAATGTCTAAACCGCTGGCAACAAAAGTGAGTACACCCCTAAGTGAAAATGTCCAAATTGGGCCCAAAGTGTCAATATTTTGTGTGGCCACCATTATTTTCCAGCACTGCCTTAACCCTCTTGAGCATGGAGGTCACCAGAGCTTCACAGGTTGTCACTGGAGTCCTCTTCCCCTCCTCCATGACGACATCACAGAGCTGGAGGATGTTAGAGACCTTGCGCTCCTCCACCTTCCGTTTGAGGATGTCCCACAGATGATCAATAGGGTTTAGGTCTGGAGACATGCTTGGCCAGTCCATCACCTTCACCCTCAGCTTCTTTAGCAAGGCAGTGGTCATCTTGGAGGTGTGTTTGGGGTGGTTATCATGTTGGAATACTGCCCTGCAGCCCAGTCTCTGAAGGGAGGGGATCATGCTCTGCTTCAGTATGTCACAGTACATGTTGGCATTCATGGTTCCCTCAATGATCTGTAGCCCCCCAGTGCCGGCAGCACTCATGCAGCCCCAGACCATGACACTCCCACCACCATGCTTGACTGTAGACAAGACACACTTGTCTTTGTACTCCTCACCTGGTTGCCCCCACACACGCTTGTCACCATCTGAACCAAATAAGTTTATCTTGGTCTCATCAGACCACAGGACATGGTTCCAGTAATCCATGTCCTTAGCCTGCTTGTCTTCAGCAAACTGTTTTCTGGCTTTCTTGTGCATCATCTTTAGAAGAGGCTTCCTTCTGGGATGACAGCCATGCAGACCAATTTGATGCAGTGTGCGGCGTATGGTCTGAGCACTGACAGGCTGACCCCCCACCCCTACAACCTCTGCAGCAATGCTGGCAGCACTCATACGTCTATTTCCCAAAGACAACCTCTGGATATGACGCTGAGCACGTGACCTCAACTTCTTTGGTGGACCATGGCGAGGCCTGTTCTGAGTGGAACCTGTCCTGTTATACCGCTGTATGGTCTTGGCCACCGTGCTGCAGCTCAGTTTCAGGGTCTTGGCAATCTTCTTATAGCCTAGGCCATCTTTATGTAGAGCAACAATTCTTTTATTTTCAGATCCTCAGAGAGTTCTTTGCCATGAGGTGCCATGTTGAACTTCCAGTGACCAGTATGAGAGCGTGAGAGCGATAACACCAAATTTAACACACCTGCTCCCCATTCACACCTAAGACCTTGTAACACTAATGCCGCGTACACACGAGCGGACTTTACGGCGGACTTTGCCCGGCGGACTGGATTTCGTCGGACAATTCGATGTGTGTGGGCTCCAGCGGACTTTGTTTTCTCAAAAGTTGGACGGAATTAGATTTGAAACTTGTTTAAAATTTATCCGTTGAAATCGAGTCCGGTCGAAAAGTCCGCCGTCTGTATGCTAGTTCAACGGACTAAAAAGCCACGCTAGGGCAGCTATTGGCTACTGGCTATGAACTTCCTTGTTTTAGTCGGGTCGTACGTCATCACGTATGAATTCGACGGACTTTGGTGGATTGTGTGTAGGCAAGTCCGTTCATTCAGAAAGTCCGTCGGAAAGTACGTCGAAAAATCCGCCGGGCAAAGTCCGCCGTAAAGTCCGCTCGTGTGTACGCGGCATAACAAGTCACATGACACCGGGGAGGAAAAATGGTAAATTGGGCCAAATTTTGACATTTTCACTTAGGGGTGTACTGACTTTTGTTGCCAGCGGTTTAGACATTAATGGCTGTGTGTTGAGTTATTTTGAGGGGACAGCAAATTTACACTGTTATACAAGCTGTACACTTACTACTTTACATTGTAGCAAAATGTCATTTCTTCAGTGTTGTCACATGAAAAGATAGAAGAAAATATTTACACAAATGTGAGGGGTGTACTGACTTTTGTGAGATACTGTACATCTTTCTTACATAGGTTAGTCAGGTGTTAGGAGGGGGAGGGAGCATTATTAGGACTAGTTAGTATAGACTGGATTTGTAATAATATAAGAGACTCTAGCTATTTGATCACATTTATTATTTAATAATAATAAGAACAGAGCCTGTTTAAAATAATAATATTAATAAAAATAGTTTTGATAATAATAGATCTTGGATAATATTAATAATAATATTCTTTATTATTTATGTATTATACATTAATATTTACATGTAATAAATTATATGAATATAATAAGAATAGACCCTGTTTTGATAATAACAACAATAATAATAATAAAAATATAAAAGACTCAGCTAAACCATTGTTTTTTTGTTTTGTTTTTTTGTTAGTAGTTTTTCACATTCATTTAAAATATAATAATAATGAAAAATATATAACAATAATGATGAGAAACTCATCCAAATCCCTATTTTTTTATTATTTAATTATCCCTGTATCTTGTATATAAAGTAGTACATTCCTGGTGATCGCCCTTCCCAGGTGAGTCGTAGAGGGAGGTGCGCTCTCCTCTCTTTGTTCCTGGGCTCCTCTCTCTGCCTAGACATGTCTGTGCTATGTGCGGAATGCCCAAACCATGTGCCTCCCCCTCCACACACCGGTGTAATCATGGAGAGGTGACAGCGACACCAACAAAGCGTACGCCATGACACATCTGTGAGCACAAAGCCCCAGCGCAGCCACCAGCCAAGAGTGGGAGAGATGGATATATGGAGGACACCATCTACCCATTACACATACAGTGAGAGGAAAAAAGTATTTGACCCCCCTGCTGATTTTGTACGTTTGCCCCACTGACAAAGAAATGATTAGTCTATAATTGTAATGTAAAAACAGAAAAGTCAATGCTACTACCCATACACCAGCTAGATAGCAGAGCTCCCAGGTGCTCGATCCATAGTCGCTGGCTGAGTAGAGTAATGTAGAAAAAAATGATCCGCACTCCGGTTGTTGCTCTTAAAATTTCTTCATTTTATTGAACAATCAGTTGACGCGTTTCCGCCTATAAGGCCTTAGTCATAACAGGACTAAGGCCTCATAGGCGGAAACGCGTCAACTGATTTAATCAGCGTTTGCTCACTGTGGCTATTCAATAAGATGAAGAAATTTTAAGCGCAACAACCGGAGTGCGGATCATTTTTTCTATATAATTTTAATGGTCGGTTTATTTTAACAGCGAGAGACAGAATAACAACAAAAATATCCCGAAAAACACATTTCAAAAGAGTTATAAATCGATTTGCATTTTAATGAGTGAAATAAGTATTTGATCCCCTATCAGTCAGCCAGATTTCTGGCTCCCATGTGTCTTCTATACAGGTAACAAGCTGAGATTAGGAGAACTCTCTTAAAGGGAGTGCTCCAAATCTCAGCTTGTTACCTGTATAAAAGACACCTGTCCACAGAAGCAATCAATCAGATTCCAATCTCTCCACCATGGCCAAGACCAGAGACCTTTTCAAGGATGTCAGGGACAAGATTGTAGACCTACACAAGGCTGGAATGGGCTACAAGACCATTCTTTCAGAGAACTCACAGTGCTAATGCCCGTCTCCGTGCAGCAGTGGCTAATTCCCATTCCGCTAATGCCAATGGCCATACTTAGTGTCCTCGTCAGAGGCGAACGAGTTCCAGAATGAACATGCGCACTCGCGCACCCATGCTAACGTGTGTGAGCACTCGCGCACGCACATTCACGTCCACCAATCCTGGCGCATAGCACCCTATATAAACAGAGTCTCTGCCTGATACCAGTGCTGGATCGTCTTCAGCTTTTTCCTGAGTTCCTGATTGCTGTTTGACCTGTTACCTTGCTTACCGGCTTCCTTGACCATTCTCCTGGATCCCCCCTGCCTGTTATCTACCTTTACTGATTATACAGACCTTGGCTTGGATTCTCTACTATGGCTCTGCTTCCTGATTCTCTACCTCGCTGCCAGCCCGTTACCAACCTCTGCCTGTCCTTGACTACGAACTTGCCTTCCGTTTATGTATCTTGTTGCCAGCCAGTTGCCAACCTTTGCCTGTTTCTGATGTTGCAGTTGTTCCTGAATCCTTACCTGCCTGGCTTCTGCTGAACAGTTCTGGTGATCAGTCTTCACGCCTTCCTCCGGGAGGACCCTGTATCTCCAAGCTCCAGCCTTCAGCCTGCAGGCACCTGCACCCTTTCGTTGCCCCAGCAGTCCCTGTCCTCACTACCAGGGGTGTTGGGACCGGAACCGTGCAAGAGGCCACCCTCAGTATTTCGGACTCCGCTGTACGGTGACACCATCGCCAAGCAGCTTGGTGAGAGGGTGACAACAGTTGGTGTGATTATTCACAAATGGAAAAAACACAAAATAACTGTCGATCTCCCTCAGTCTGGGGCTCCATGGAAGATCTCACCTCGTGGAGTTTCAATGATGATGAGAACGGTGAGGAATCAGCCCAGAACTACACAGGAGAATCTTGTCAATGATCTCAGCTGGGACCATAGTCACCAAGAAAACAATCGGTAACACACTACACCGTGAAGGACTGAAATCCTGCAGCCCCCGCAAAGTCCCCCTGCTCAGGAAATCACATGTACAGGTCCGTCTGAAGTTTGCTAATGAACATCTGAATGATTCAGAGGAGAACTGGGGGAAAGTGTTGTGATCAGATGAGACCAAAATCGAGATCTTTGGCATCAACTCAACTCGCCGTGTTTGGAGGAGGAGGAGGAATGCTGCCTATGACCCCAAGAACACCATCCCCCACCGTCATACATGGAGGTGGAAACATTGACAGGTCCACTTTAAGGGCCTTTAGTAGCTGTGATTAAAGCCCTTCTAGCTGTAATTACGATAAGCAAGCTCCGCCCATTGCGTGACACAGGAATAGCCCTGAGGGGTCACTTTCCCATTTTTCTGTTGTTGTTTCACCCCAAGCGGCTGAATCAAACCGCCCGGGCCTGACCTCTGACCTTCGTCATTACTCCCTGACCGCACAGCTGTTACCGGACTACAATTCCCAGCCCCCGGGGTCTTGAGCTCCACACAGCACTGACTTCTAGAAGGGCACAAGAGGACCTGTCACCGCACACAGAAGGCATTCTTTCCAGTGGATTAAAGAAGGCATCCGGTGACCTCCGAGCTCCTACAATGTCCCGTTCTGTGCTCCTTCCATTCCCAGACCGTCGCGTGCAGCAAGAGATTCCATTGCTGTAGATCACAGCAGCAGGCAGTCAGTGTTGAATCGACCTGCATTGTGAGTAATGGCTGCTTTGTTCCCCTCAACCCACAGAAACAGGAAAGTATGTCAGAGAATGTCACTTTATAAGTCATCCGAAGGAAAAAGGAGTCAGAGCTCCTTAGTAGAGAGAAATGAGGCTGCCAAAGAAGAGGACACTGGAGACCCCGTTATCTGCTGGTGGTCTGATGAGACCCTCTGCAGCCAATAGTGATATCATATGGCTTGGCTCATAGAGAAGAGAAAATATTAACATTGACTCATCTATGGGGGGTGTGTTAGAGGAGTTTATCGAAGATAAAGAGGATTGCGGTAAAGTCCTATTCCATGGGGAAGATATTCTCCTACACAGCTGGCTTCTTGTTCTATGATCCCATTAGGGTGTGTGTGTGTAGGAGCCAAAATGTTACTAAAAGATAAATATATATATATATATATGTGTGTGTGTGTGTGTGTGCACACAATATGGCTGGCTACTTCCAGCAGGTGCATTATCCTGCTGGAAGGAGCCATCAGAAGATGGGGACACTGTAGTCATAAAGGGATGGACATGGTCAGCAACAATACTCAGGTAGGTCGTTCTGTAAATTCTATATAGAAATAGTCACTGTTTGTTCTCACTACATCTATGTATGCTCTCCCTGTGTGTATGTACTGTATGTGTGCTCTCACTATGTCTTTGTATGCTCTCCCTGTGTGTATCTGCCCTCTCCCTCTGTATACAGTGGAGGGAAAATAATGATTTGATCCCCTGGAAATTGTGTAAGTTTGCCCACTTACAAAAAGATGAAGGGTCTATAATTTTTTATCGTAGGTGTATTTTAAATGGCAGAGACAGAATATCAACCAAAAATCCAGAAAAAAACACATAAAACTATCAATTAAGTTGCAGTTCAGTGAGTAAAATAAGTATTTGATCCCCAAGCAAAACATGACTTATGCCGCGTACACACGGTCGGACTTTTCAGCTACAAAAGTCCGACAGCCTGTCCGACAGACTTTCGACTGACTTTCAACGGACTTTCTAACGACTGGACTTGCCTACACACGATCACAACGGATTCGTACGTGATGACGTACACCGGACTAAAATAAGGAAGTTGATAGCCAGTAGCCAATAGCTGCCCTAGCGTGGGTTTTTGTCCATCGGACTAGCACACAGACGAGCGGATTTCTGGGTCCGGCGGAGTTACGACGTAAAGATTTGAAGCAAGTTCCAAATCTAAAGTCTGTCAGATTTGCGGCTGGAAAAGTCAGCTGAAGGTCCGGTGAAGCCCACACGCGATCGGATTGTTCGCCGGATTTGGTCCGTCGGCGTCCGTCAGACAAGTCCGGTCGAAAAGTCCTACCGTGTGTACGTGGCATTAGTAGTTGGTGGAGAAACCCTTGTTGGCAGCACAGAGATCAGACGTTTCTTGTAGTTGGTGATCAGGTTTCCACACATCTCAGGAGGGATTTTGATCCACTCTTCTTTACAGATCTTCTCTAAATCCTTAAGTTTCTTGGCTGTCTTCTTGGCAACTCAGATCCCTCCATAAATTTTCCATAGGATGAAGGTCTGGAGACTGGCTAGGCCATTCCATGACCTTAATGTGCTTCTTCTTGAGCCTTGAGGGAAGAAGGTTCTCATCCAAGATTTTACACTACATGGCCCCCCGTCCATTGGCCCCTCAATACGGCAAAGTTGGCCTTTACCTTTAGCATAGACACAGCCCCAAAGCCTCATGTTTCCACCTCCATGCTTGACTGTAGGGATGGTGTTCTTAGGGTCATAGTCAGCATTTTTTTTTTTCCTCCAAGCGCGCAAGTTAAGTTAATGCCAAAGAGCTCAATTTTGGTCTCTTCTGACCACAGCACTTTCTCCCCAATCCTTCTCTGAATCATTTAGATGTTCATTGGCTTAACTATACATGTGCCTTCTTGAGGAGGGAGCTGTGTCTATGCTAAAGGTCCAGGCCAATTTTGCCACATTGAGGGGCCAATGGACGGGGGCCATGTATTGTAAAATCTTGGATGAGAACCTTCTTCCCTCAGCCAGAACACTGAAGATGGGTCATGGATGGGTCTTCCAGCATGACAATGACCCAAAACATATCGTCAAGGCAACAAAGGAGTGGCTCAAGAAGAAGCACATTAAGGTCATGGAGTGGCCTAGCCAGTCTACAAACCTTAATCCCATAGAAAATGTATGGAGGAGCTAAAACTTTGAGTTGCCAAAAAGACCAAGAAACCTTAAGGATTTAGAGAAGATCTGTAAAGAAGAGTGGACCAAAATCCCTCCTGAGATGTGAGGAAACCTGGTCACCAACTACAAGAAACGTCTGACCTCTGTGCTGCCAACAAGGGTTTCTCCACCAACTACTAAGTCATGTTTTGCTTGGGGATCAAATACTTATTTTACTCACTGAACTGCAACCCCATTTATAACATTTGTAGCAATACACCTATGATAAAAATTATAGACCCTTCATTTCTTTGTAAGTGGGCAAATATGTGAAAAGTGTGGTGTACATTTGTATTCAGCCCCCTTTACTCTGATACCCCTAACTCAAATCTAGTGGAACTAATCACCTTCGGAAGTCACCTAATTAGTAAATAGAGTCCACCTGTGTGTAATTTAATCTCTGTATAAATACAGCTGTTCTATGAAGCCCTCAGAGGTTTGTTAGAGAACCTTAGTGAACAAACAGCATCACGAAGGCCAAGTAACACACCAGACAGGTCAGGGATAAAGTTGTGAAGTATAAAGCAGGGTTAGGTTATAAAAAAAAAAAAAAATCTCCCAAGCTTTGAACATCTCACGGAGCTCTGTTCAATCTATCATTGGAAAATGGGAAGAGTATGGCACAACTGCAAACCTACCAAGACATGGCCGTCCACCTAAACTGACCGGCCGGGCAAGGAGAGCATTCATCAGAGAAGAGCCAAGAGGTCCATGGTAACTCTGGAGGAGCTGCAGAGATCCACAGCTCAGGTGGGAGAATCTGTCCACAGGACAACTATTAGTCGTGTTCTCCACAAATCTGCCCTTTATGGAAGAGTGACAAGAAGAAAGATGTTGCTGAAAGAAAGTCATAAGAAGTCCTGTTTGTAGTTTGTGAGAAGCCATGTGGAGGACACAGCAAACATGTGAAAGAAGGTGATCTGGTCACATGAGACCAAAATTGAACTTTTTGTCCTAAAAGCAAAACGTTATGTGTGGGGAAAACTAACACTGCACATCACCCCGAACACACCATCCCCACCGTGAAACATGGTGGTGGCAGCATCATGTTGTGGGGATGCTTTTCTGCAGCAGGGACAGGGAAGCTGGTCAGAGTTGATAGGCAGATGGATGGAGCCAAATATAAGGCAATCTAAAGCCTCGTACACACAATCGGATTTTCCGCAGACAAAACTTCAGACTTTTGTCCGAAGGGCATTTGCCAGGAACTTGTCTTGCATACAAACAGCAAGGAATTGTCGGCCAACAAACACGAACGTAGTGACGTACTACGTGGTTTTTCAGCTCCTTAGCGCCACATTTTGGGCTCCTTTTGCTAATTTCGTGTTAGTAGAAGTTTGGTGAGTGTTGTTTTGTGCTTTTTTATTTAGCGCTTTTCAGTTCGTTTTTGAATGGCCGTTCATCAACCAGCCATGTTGCGGAATCGGAGGAGATAACGTGTTATTTATTATTGGCCTTGAAGTTATTGCTTTGATCCAAGTCCAGTCCAGGAACAGGAGGAGGAGGATTTCTTGGACCAAAAATTGGTTGCTTTATTAATTGTGACCAATGATGTCATATGCCTTTGCTGCGGGAGATCCAGGAGAATAATCCGGATGATTTTCAGAATTATCTCCGGATGAAGGACCCCTGCTTTCACCAACTCTTGGCATTGTTGACCCCCTATATTAGGAAGCAGGACACATGCATGAGGCTTTTATTTTATTTTTTGGTTGAATAATAATGATTTGATTTGTTATATTTTCTATATTTTTGGATGCATAGAATGCACTTTTTGGTTAAGTTCTATTGGCAGATATCATGTCTAATTTTATTTGTTTTCTTTTTTTAATGCATAATAAAAAATATTGTGTAGAATAATACTTGGCTATGTGTTTTACTTCCAATGACAGTTTGGGAGTCGGCAGTGACATTTAAAAAAATACAATGTAACATTGACAAGGGACACCAACATAGTTGTATCTTTGAACTGGGGTGGAGGTTCACCTTCCAGCAGGACAACGACCCGAAACATCCAGCCAGAGCTACAATGGAATGGTTTAGATCAAAGCATATTCATGTGTTAGAATGGCCCAGTCACAGTCCAGACCTAAATCCAATTGAGAATCTGTGGCAAGACTTGCAAATTGCTGTTCACAGACGCTCTCCATCCAATCTGACAGAGCTTGAGATATTTTACAAAGAAGAAGAATGGGCAAAAATGTCCTCTCTAGATGTGCAAAGCTGGTAGAGACATCCCCAAAAAGACTTGTAGAGAAAGGGGGTTCTACAAAGTATTGACTCCGGGGGGTGCCATACAAATGTACCCCCCCCCCCCCACAGTTTTCACATATTTGATTGTAAAAAAATTGGAAAATCATTTGTAATTTTCCGTCCACTTCACAATTATGTGCCACTTTGTGTTGGTCTATTACATACAATTTACGTTTTTGGTTGTAACATGACAAAATGTGGAAAGTTTCAAGGGGTATGAATACTTTTTCAAGGCACTGTAAGAGGGAGCTAAATTCCAATCAGTCCAAGTGAAATGTTTGAATATTTTTTGTATCTGTCTGATCGTAACCGAGAACGGTATGTTGTTTACAGGCGCACTCTGCCTGGTCTCAGGGTGAGCGATCTGCAGAGCGTGCCAACCAACTCCACCCAAAACTGGTATTTTGTTTACCATGGTTGGTGAAAAGTTAGATCCGGCATCGGCTCCTTATCTCTCCCCAGCAGGGAATGTCCCCCTGGCAGAGGATCTGTCACTAAACTGCTGCAGCCATTACAAAGCCGACTGATGGTGTCACCCTCCTCTGATGGATTCATGAAGAAGAAACAAGTATGGGTGGAGTCCCGTCATGAGAAGTGACGCCATGGCAGTGTGGGACTGAGCGCTCAGACACTTCCAGGCTGAGCACACCCACCGCTGGGTGAAGATCTCCCAACTTCTACCCCAGGTTACCCTCTACGGCCAGAACCCGGCAAAGTCATAAACTGATATAAACCCTCCCATCCCCCCGGAGATTATAACAAGAAACATAGAAGAGTGATGGCAGAAAAAGACCAACAGTCAGGCATGTACTGGCCATCGGAACTACCGGGAGTTTCCCATTGGGCCGATGGCTCAGTGGGCCAGTTTGAGTGACAGCCTGTCAAAGTAATGGCTCCAACAGTATCACAGGAGGCCCCATGATACTCTCCTGTTCCCCCACTCTGTCCCCCTCTGTCCTCCACCCTCACTGTGTCCTCCACCCCCACTGTGTCCTCCACCCCCACTGTGTCCTCCACCCCCCCCCCCGTGTCCTCCACCCCCCACTGTGTCCAACTGTGTCCTCCACCCTCCATGGTGTCCAACTATGTCCTCTACCCTACCCCCCCCCCCCCATGGTGTCCAACTGTGTCCTCCACCCCCCACTGTGTCCAACTGTGTCCTCCACCCTCCATGGTGTCCAACTATGTCCTCCACCCCCCCCCCCCATGGTGTCCAACTGTGTCCTCCACCCCCCACTGTGTCCAACTGTGTCTTCCACCCCCCACGGTGTCCAACTGTGTCCTCCACCCCCCACGGTGTCCAACTGTGTCCTCCACCCCCCATGGTGTCCAACTGTGTCCTCCACCCCCCATGGTGTCCAACTATGTCCTCCACCCCCCCACGGTGTCCCTCTGTGTTCTCCACCCCCCCAACAGTATATATACTTTTTTTGTGCGTGTTTGCAAAATTAAAGTGACCCGGTCTGGATAAAGTCCATTGCCAAATTTTTGTCCCAGTCCAGCCCTGCCAACAGTCCATCCAGTCCATCCCTTTTTTTTTTTATACATACACACAAGGAGAGCACACATGAGCCGGCCATAGATGGTTCGAATCTTGGCAGGTTCAGCAGGGACCGGCCAAAATCCCAACCATCTCTGTGGGCAGGCTGATTGTACCCAAGTCGATCCACCAACTTGGGTACAACCAGCATGCCGGAATTTTTACAGCAAATGATTGCCAACGCCTATAGCTGCTAGCAACGATCACTGTGTTCTCCCAGCGGGGAGCGCTCCCCGCACCCCCTCACCGGGATAACACAAAAGCTCCGCTGGAGTTATTGTTACTGTGTTACAGGAAAGAAAATCGCATAATTTATGGCCGGCTTTACACAACAGGGAGATCACACATACACGCAATAGTAACACATACACACTATATTACCAAAAGTATTGGGACACCTGCCTTTACACACACATGAACATTAATGGCATCCCAGTCTTAGTCCGTAGGGTTCAATATTGAGTTGGTCCACCCTTTGCAGCTATAACAGCTTCAACTCTTCTGGGAAGGCCGTCCACAAGGTTTAGGAGTGTGTCTATGGGAATGTTTGACCATTCTTCCAGAAGAGCAATTTGTGAGGTCAGGCACTGATGTTGGATGAGAAGACCTGGCTTGCAGTCTCCGCTCTAATTCATCCCAAAGGTGTTCTATGGTGTTGAGGTCAGGACTCTGTGCAGGCCAGTCAAGTTCCCCCACCCCTAACTCGCTCATCCATGGACCAAGGTCTTTATGGACCTTGCTTTGTGCACTGGTCCAAATCATTTGGTGGAGGGGGGATTATGGTGTGGGGTTGTTTTTCAGGGGTTGGGCTTGGCCCCTTGGTTCCAGTGAAGGGAACTCTTAAGGCGTCAGCATACCAAGACATTTTGGACAATTTCATGCTCCCAACTTTGTGGGAACAGTTTGGGGACGTCCCCTTCCTGTTCCAACATGACTGCACACCAGTGCACAAAGCAAGATCCATAAAGACATGGATGAGCGAGTTTGGGGTGGAGGAACTTGACTTTCCTGCACAGAGTCCTGACCTCAACCCGATAGAACACCTTTGGGATGAATTAGAGAATGCGAGCCAGGCCTTCTCTTCCAACATCAGTGCCTGACCTCACAAATGCTCTTCTGGAAGAATGGTCAAACATTCCCATAGACACACTCCTAAACCTTGTGGACGGACTTCCCAGAAGAGTTGGAAGCTGTTATAGCTGCAAAGGGCGGAACCAACTCAATATTGAACCCTCCGGACTAAGACTGGGATGTCATTAAAGTTCATGTGTGTGTAAAGGCAGGCGTCCCAATACATTTGGTAATATAGTGTAGATAGATAGATTTGCTTCTTTACTAAAATAAATGGTAAGTTCTTCTGAGTGGCATAGATAAATAGATAGATGGAGGTATAGATAGATAGATAGATAGATAGATAGATAGATAGATAGATAGATAGATAGATAGATAGATAGATAGATAGATAGATAGATAGATAGATAGATAGATAGATAGATATCTTTCTGTTACCACAAAGAATTCATTTTACACCAAAATTTTGACTCCTAATCCCAAACCCCAATGGGATCATAGCACAGGAAGTTTGCTGTGTGTAGAAGAATGTCTTCCCCAAGGAACAGGCTGAAAATGAGGTACCGAACACGACTGACAATCACATAGATTCTGTTCAAGTTTCAGATGTTTATCAGATTTGAACATTTTAACATAAATCTCTGATCAGGAGGGGAAGATTTTTTCCTGTGCACATCTGACTTCCCGTCAGAATCACATGGGAACAGACGCCACCGCCGCCTCTCCTGGGCCTGAAATGGCCAAAAACAAGACTGAAAAAGGAACATTTTCCGGAGTAGCTTTATTGATGGGAGTATTAAAGGAAATTGATATTAAATATATCAAAATCTTTCTATATACAGTATATATATATATATATTATCCTACAAGCACATCGGACAGTGAAAATGATCGGTTTGTCTGAGAATATCACCCAATGGTCTTTCTGGTTATCAGTCCACAGCCGTTTCCTCCAGAACATGGTCATGTAAACTGTTGGAAGGTGAACTCTGATTGGCTGCTGTGGATTTTGCACTTTGCTCGCCATCCGCACTCTATGACTGAATAATTCCATTTTAATGAAATCATTCAGAAGCAATCAGACTTTTTTCCTCTGCTGGTTACTCTGCAGCTCTATGGGGTTGATATTAGATTGTAAGCTCTTCTGAGCAGGGCCCTCCTAATCCTCTTGTATTTTGTTGTATTATAACTGTATTGTCTCCTTTTTTATATTGTAAAGAGCTGGGTAAACTGTTGGCGCCATATAAATCCTGTATAATAATAATGATAATAATAATAATTTAGAAAAACTGGAGAGTAGAGAATCTGGTGCAGTTCTGCATAGAAACCAATCAGCTTCCAGATTCTATTTTCAAAGCTTCACTGAACAAGCTGAAGCTAGAAGCCGATTGGCTCCCATGCACAGCTGCACCAGATTTTGCACCCTCCATGTTTTAGTAAATCCCCCCCCCCCCCCCCCCCCTGTGCTCTCTGCAAGTGCATTGCTCCAGAGCTTAGTAAATGAGCAGAAGCTCTGCTGACTTCCATCATCCAATCATATGCAGCAAAAATGCTGTTTTTTTTTTATAATTATCCTTGCATGTGATTGGGTATTCTTTGCACCTCATTTCCAAAGCTCCGGAGATAATTCCCTTGCAAAGTGCTCAGTCTATTTGTCTTTAGTAAATCAACCCCAATGTGTCCCCCCCCCATGACACCCCGTTCACTCACCTGCGCCCGTATGAGGACCTGTAACGGTTCCGTCCACCTCCACCGCCTGTCCGATGTGCACTTGTGCTGCGTCTCTTCTCTATCTCACCCCGTCCCCTGCTACTCCCCCCCCCCCTTTTCCTTCCTGCCCCGCTTCCCCCACCCAAATCTCTGCTGATTTCCTCTCCTGAATGGAATCGGATGTTTTCTCATGGCTGCCGGTGCTGACAGAGGCCAGGGCGGTGTTCGGTGCGAGTACAGACGCGGGGCGTGGGGGGGCGAGCGCAGATCGGATCTGATAAGGGAGGGGATTGGGGGGTCCTGCGCCTGCACTGGAGGAGGTGATTCTGGATGGAGGGGGGGGGGGGGGGAGAAGTCTGGAATCTGCTGACAGGTGGAATTCTCTTCCAGGACTAAAAACTTTCCGTGTGCAGAAATCCACCAACACCACGACCAGAGACACACACACCCAATCACCTACAAATCTCATACAATCCTCATACAAATATCATACAAATATCATACAATTCTCCTATAAATATCATACAATCCTCATACAATTCACCTACAAATCTCATACAATCCTCATATAAATCTCATATAAATATCATACAATTCTAATACAATTCTCATACAATCCTCATACAAATCTCGTACAAATATTATACAAATCTCATATAAATATCATAAAATCCTCATACAAATCTCATACAATTCTCATATAAATATCATACAAAAATCATACAATTCTCATACAATTCTCATATAAATATCATTATTATTATCAATTTTTGGATGTTTTCTCATGGCTGCCGATGCTGACAGAGGCCAGGGCGGTGTACGGTGCGAGTACAGACGCGGGGCGTGGGGGGGCGAGCGCAGATCGGATCTGATAATGGAGGGGATTGGGGGGTCCTGCGCCTGCACTGGAGGAGGTGATGCTGGATGGGGGGGGGGGGGGGGGGGTTGGGGGGGAAGTCTGGAATCTGCTGACAGGTGGAATTCTCCTCCGGGACTAAAAACTTTCCGTGTGCAGAAATCATCCAACGCCACGACCAGAGACACACACACCCAATCACCTACAAATCTCATACAATCCTCATACAAATATCATAGAAATCTACAAATGAAATACAATCCAGATTGCTTTGTTTTAATTGTACAAAATATCGGTCCCAATAAACTATTGTTGGTGCAGAGGGAGGAATTCCAACAGGAAAATGATCTGCAAAATTGCAACAAAGTATCTATTATGTTACATAAGGAGTTCTGCACCACCCACTGCTTTGCACAACCATTCACTGTTACACCACAACCATATGCAATCTTCTCCATTATATAACAAACAAGTTGCAACATTTAAAGTGCCTTGAAAAAGTATTCATACCCCTTGAAATTTCCCACATTTTGTAATGTTACAACCAAAAACGTAAATGTATTTCATTGGGATTTTATGTGATAGACCAGGGTTTGTCAACCAGGGTTCCTCCAGAGGTTGTTAGGGGTTCCTTGAGCAATTTCTGCCTCTCAGATTCGTTTCCACTGACACCACTTATCTTTTTAGCTATCTGTAAGGGGGTAATGCATCCCAATGACCATCACACTAATGTATCATGAGTTGTAGATATAGTCATTTTTAGGGGTTCCCTAAGACCAGAAAGTTATTTCCTCTGTGTTGAAAAGGTTGAGAAAGGCTGTGATAGACCAACACAAAGTGGCACATAATTGTGTGGAAGGAAAATGATAAATGGTTTTCAATTTTTTTTACAAATAAATATGTGAAAAGTGTGGGGGGGGGGGGCATTTGTATGGCGCCCCCCGGAGTCAATACTTTGTAGAACCCCCTTTCTCTGCAATTACAGCTGCAAGTCTTTTTGGGGATGTCTCTACCAGCTTTGCCCATCTAGAGAGGGACATTTTTGCCCATTCTTCTTCTTTGTAAAATATCTCAAGCTCTGTCAGATTGGATGGAGAGCGTCTGTGAACAGCAATTTGCAAGTCTTGCCACAGATTCTCATTGTGATTTAGGTCTGGACTGTGACTGGGCCATTCTAACACATGAATATGCTTTGATCTAAACCATTCCATTGTAGCTCTGGCTGGATGTTTCGGGTCGTTGTCCTGCTGGAAGGTGAACCTCCTCCCCAGTCTCAAGTCTTTTGCACTCTAACAGGTTTTCTTCTAAGATTGTCCTGTATTTGGCTCCATCCATCTTCCCATCAACTCTGACCAGCTTCCCTGTCCCTGCTGAAGAAAAGAATCCCCACCACATGATGCTGCCACCACCATGTTTCACAGTGTGGATGGTGAGTTCAGGGTGATGTGCAGTGTTAGTTTTCCCCCCACACATAGCGTTTTGCTTTTAGGCCAAAAAGTTAAATTTTGGTCTCATCTGACCAGATCACCTTCTTCCACATGTTTGCTGTGTCCTCCACATGGCTTCTCACAAACTACAAACAGGACTTCTTATGACTTTCTTTCACCAATGTCTTTCTTCTTGTCACTCTTCCATAAAGGGCAGATTTGTGGAGAACACGACTAATAGTTGTCCTGTGGACAGATTCTCCCACCTGAGCTGTGGATCTCTGCAGATCCTCCAGAGTTACCATGGACCTCTTGGCTCTTCTCTGATGAATGCTCTCCTTGCCCGGCCGGTCAGTTTAGGTGGACGGCCATGTCTTGGTAGGTTTGCAGTTGTGCCATACTCTTTCCATTTTCCAATGATGGATTGAACGGAGCTCCATTAGAGACCCCATACATATCACAACCCCCCTTACTCATCAGAACCCCCCATATACATCAGAGACCCCCATACATAACAACTCCCCTTACACATCAGAGCACCCCATATCTATCAAAGTCCTGCTTTCACACCAGAGCCCCCTCACATTACAACCCCGCCCAAATCAGGGCCCCCCTATAACATACGGTGGAAGTTGCTGCAGGCCGGTTAGAATCTTGCAGCGGGCCGGATGTGGCCCACGGGGAAAAGTTTGGAGACCGCCGTGCTAAACTGTCACAAGAGAATCACAAATTGCAACAAACGATCCTTTCTGTTGCAATGTCCATCGCTAACAAGGAGTCCTCCACCCCCCCACTGCGATGTGCTCATCATTAGAGGCAATCTTTTCAACTACATGGCGCACAAATTGCAACACACAGCGGGTAAAATAAGTATTGAACACGTCACCATTTTTCTAAGTAACTATATTTCTAAAGCTGCTATTGACATATAATTTTCAACACATGTTGGTAACAACCCCCTGCAATCCATACATACAAAGACACCAAAACAAATACGTTCAGAAATGAAGTTCTGTGTAATAAAATGGAAGGACACGGGAATAAAGTATTGAACACATGAAGAAAGGGAGGTGCAAAAGGGCATGGAAAGCAAAGACACCATCTGAAATCTATCAGTAATTAGAAAGCCATCCTGCCCCTTTTCAGTGCAAATTAATATCAGCCGGTTCAGTCTCACCTGATGGCACTAAAAGGTGTCTCATTACCAAGGTGTCCCACAAGAAAAATCTCATGATGGGTAAAAGCAAAGAGCCTCCCTCAAGACCTTCCCAACCTTATTGTTGCAAAACATACCGATGGCTTTGGTTACAGAAGGATTTCAAAACTTCTGAATGTTCCAGTGAGCACTGTTGGGGCCATAATCCGGAAGTGGAAAGAACATAATTTCACCATAAACCGGCAACGACCAGGTTCTCCTCGCAAGATTTTTGACAAATGGGTGAAAAGAATGATCAGAAGAGTTGTCCAAGAGCCGAGGACCACTTGTGGAGAGCTTCAGAAAGACCTGGAATTAGCAGGTACACAATAAGTAATGGACTCACCCGCCATGGCCTGTATGCACGCTCACCACGCAAGACCCCATTGCTAAAGAAGCATGTTGAAGCTCGTTTAAAGTTTGCTGCACAACATATAGGCTGCTTTTACATTGGGGCGGGCAGGCGTTGATGGTAAAGAGCCGCTAGTTTTAGCAGCACTTTCCCGTCGTTTTTAGCGGCGCTGTTCGGTTGATAGCGGGGCACTTTTAACCACCCGCTAGCGGCCGAATAAAGCGTTAAATGCTCCCGTGTAGCGTCGCTACCGAAGCGCTTTGTAGGCGCTTAGGCAGCAGTGCCCATTGATTGCAATGGGCAGGAGCGGTGGAGGAGCAGTGTATACCACGCTCCTGCACCGCCCCAAAGATGCTGCTTACAGGACTTTTTTTAACGTCCTGCCAGCACATCGCCCCGGGGTGAAAGTACTCAGGCTTTCACACTGGGACTGCAGCGGAGGCGATTTACAGGCGCTATTTTTAGCCCAAAAGTGCCTGAAAAACGCCCCCAGTGTGAAAGGGGTCTTAGACAAGTCTGTGAAATACGGGGAGAATATAATCTGGTCAGATGAGACCAAAATTGAACTCTTTGGATGCCATAACACACCCCATGTTTGGAGGTCACATGGCGCATCACCCCAAAAACTAGACATACGCGCAACAAAAAATTTTGTTTTGTTTCGTTTCCTTACGTTTCCGTTGATTTGTAACGATTCGTAATTTCGTAAGACGCGAGTTTTCATATTCGGACTCGTTCGTATTTTCGTAACAGATATATTTTCGTTGATACTAAATGATTCGTAGTTCCGTTGATTCGAAATTCGTAATTTTGTTAGATAACAATTTTTGTTTATTCGGTACACGACTCGTCATTTAGTAATTGTTACTTTTGTGAAATTTGCCTTTTTCGTTGATTCGTACTTTCATAGGAAATAAAGAATAATAACCCTAGGCTCGCTTTTCTAATAAGTCCTCCTGTACTTCCTCCAGTCCACTCCCTCAGTCACCAGACCGGACTCCGTCTCCTCCTCAACTCAATCTAAAAAAGATTCAGGAATGTCGTGCGACTCAGACACAAAAGGGATAAGCTGATTGGCTAAAGATATTAACTACTTCCCACCCAGCCACTGTACATAAACGGGCAGGTGGGTGCTCTCTCTCCTTCTGAGTGGACGTTCAGGAACATCCCTCAGAAGGAGTGGGATCGCGCGTGCGTGCCCGCGCAGCGGCGCGATCCCGATGCGCTCGTGTCACCCCGGACACGGCGCATCTCCGATCGGCAGGATGGCTTTGTGATGGGCCGTCCTGATCACATGACGGCCGTGTCCAATCACAGCCGTCATGTGATGTAAATACAGGGCCGGTTGCTAGGCGATCGGCACTCTTCTCCTCACACAGAAGTTGTCAGTGAGGAGAGAGAGCGGATCGCTGCAGCCGGCTGGTGATCAGTGAGTATGAGCTGTTTTTTTACAGCTTTTTACTCACTGATCACCAGTCTAGTGTCCCCACAGTGTAAACACACAAAGTTAACACACATGTCCCCACAACACATGTCCCCAAAACACATGTCCCCAAAACACATGTCCCCACATAGTAAAAACACCTGTCCCCCACATATGTAACATTAAAATCACATGTCCCAATGATTATCTGCACATATGTCCGTGATCACCTGCGCACATCTGTACATGATCATTTGCGCACATCTGTCCGTGATCACACAAACCAATTATTATACACTAATGCCGGCCATACAGGTTTCGAATTTCAAAAGAATATTCTTTCAAAAATCATATCAAAGAATTTTCGTACGAATTTCGCACCATTAGTGGAGCTGCAACAACGGCCGATTTTGGACATTTTTTGAAAAACGAACGATTTTCTAATCAATCATGGGAGAATCATGCGAGAAATGTAATAAGAAAAGAAAATTTACGGAGAGAAAAGAAGATTCCCGGCCACGAAAATTCTTTTCTGTAGCAACATGGAGGTGAAATTGAAGCCTTGGTCGGCCGAACTTCGAAAATCAATGGTGGCGCCATCGGATCACAAAAAAAACCTAACTTTCTGATTTTGAAAAAAAAATTCGTTCGAAATTCGACCGTGTATGGCCTGCTTGAATGGGATTTTTTTTTAACCAAAAACATGTACATTTTGTCTTAAATTTATGACAAAATTCGATTTTATTGGATTTCTTTTAAAATAGAAAGAAGAAAATATTGTTTTTTTTTTTATCCAAATTTCCGCTCTTTTTTCGCTTATATCGCAAAAAATAAAAAAAACGGAGTCGTGAATAAATACCACCAAAAGAAAGCTCTATTTGTGCGAACAAAATGATAAAAATTTCATTTGGGTACAGGGTAGCATGACCGCGCAATTGTCATTGAAAGTGCGAGGGCGCTGAAAGCTGAAAACTGGTCTTGGAAGGAAGGGGGTGAAAGTGCCCCCCGGTATTGATCTGGTTAAAGAGGAGTTCCACCCGAGGTCCAGTAAAAAAAAAAAAAAAAATTAAAAGTCAGCAGCTACAAATACTGCAGCTGCTGACTTTTAATTGGACACTTACCTGTCCCAGGGTGCAGCGTTGCGGGGGATCGAAGCCCCGCTCGTCCCCCCTCCGTTTAGCGGTGCCGGCATTGCAACTGTGGGCGCCGGGCTGTGGCTTCACAGCCTGGCACCCACTGCGCATGCGCGAGCGGCGCCGCGCGCCGTGATTGGCCGCTCAGTCACCTGGGACCTGTAATGGGTCCCAGATGATTGACAGGAGGGAGGGAGCAGAGCTGAGCCCTTCCTGTGCCGAGGGGGAAGTGATGTCACCAGCCCAGGCAAAGAAAGAGGCAGACTACGAGGGACCCCCTAGCAACAGGCATTTAGAGGTAAGTAAAAAAAAAAATATCCAAATGTTTTTTTGTTTTTTTGTTTTTAGGATTTTTCATGTAGTTTTTTTTTTTTGGCTGGAACCCCACTTTAAGTAAGATACATCACTCACTAATACGAACGATTCGAGAACACGAACAAACAAAATTGCGAACAGACAAAGAAACGAAATTACGAACACACCAATGAAAATACGAACATAGGAAATTACGAACAAAGGATTGACAATACGAAATGCAAATAATTAATTATAGATATCATTTTCTTTCTTTTACTGTTTCGGAAGTTTCATATTTTCGTAAGTCTGTCCGTTCGCAAGTTCATATTTTTTCGCACGTTCGTTATTTTGCTTATTCGTAATTTTTCGTAATTTTCGTATTTTTGGTTCTTTCAGCTATTCGGGTGTTCGAATTGATCCGAATGTACGAAGACTAACAAATTTGTACAAAAATCTATTCGTTGCGAACCGAATCGCAGATGTTTACCAAAACCCCCCCCCCCCCATACCAACAGTGAGGTTTGGAGGCGGGAACATCATGGTGGGGGGGCGGGGCTGTTTTTCAGCATACGGTACTGGCAACCTTTATTTCATTGAAGGAAGGATGGATGGAAAAATATACCAAGACATTCTCGATAAAAAAAAAATTCTGCGGCCACCGACCAGGATGATGAAGATGAAACGAGGGAGGACATCTCATCAAGACAATGATCCCAACACACAAAGCCAAGGAAACTCTCCATTGGTTTCAAAGAAAGAAAATAAAGCTGGTAGAACGGCCCCCAGCCAATCACCTGACTTGAATCCAATAGAAAATCTATGGAAAGAACTAAAGATCAGAGTTCATAGAAGAGGCCCAGAGAACCTTCAAGATTTGAAGGCTGTGTGGAAGAATGGGGCCAAAATCACACCTGAGCGACGCATGTGACTCTTTCCTCTGTACAGGAGGCGTCTTGAAGCCGTCATTACCAACAAAGGATTTTGTACCAAGTATTAAATACATTTCAGTTAGGGGGTTTAATACTTTTTCCCAGTGTCCTTCCTTTTTTTATTACACAGAACTTCATTTCTGAACTTATTTTGGTGTCTTTCTATATATGGCTTGTTACCGACATGTGGGGAAAATTTCACGTCAGCGACACTTTTAAAAATAGATTTACAGAAAAAAAGGGTGACGTGTTCAATACTTACAGCATTTTACTGCATCTTCAGAATGTCACAAGTAGGGGAATTTCCAATTTCTCAGGCAAAGATCACATTCTATAGCCGGGATCAGCAACCTACAGCCCGCGCCTGCTAAATGCCCGGCCCGTCAGTACACGTGATGAAGTCATGTGCACCTGATCCACGGACATTTAATGTGATTGTAAGGGGTTCGTTTTTTTGTTTTTTTTTTTTAATAACAAACATGTTATACTTACCTCCACTATGCAGCTCGTTTTGCAAAGAGTGGCCCCCGATCCTCCTCTTCTGGGGTCCCCCGGCGGCTTAGCGGCTCCTCCCCACATCAGATAACCCCCTAGGAGAAGGGCTTCCCGGGGGGGGGGGGGGGGTTACCTTGCGGGCGCGCTGCTCCCAAGTCCAGCATTGGATGTCCATAGGCGCCGAATGTATGACTCAGCCCCGCCCCCCCCCCCTTCCCCCGGGTCATTGGATTTGATTGACAGCAGCGGGAGCCGATGGCTGCGCTGCTATCAATCTATCCAATCAAGAGCCGAGAACCCCGGGCAGAGAGACAGCGCGTCCCCGGCAGGGCAAGTTTCAGGGCTCAGGTAAGTAAAACGGCGCCCCCCCCCCCCCCCCGGTCACTGCCAGGTGTGTTTTCACCTTAATGCATAGGGTGCACGAGGGTTTACAACCCCTTTAACCCCTTCCCGCTGACCGTACGGAAATATGCGGCCTCGGCTTGAAGGGGTTGTACCGGGGTGATGCCTGCAGCGGCTCACATCACCCCCAGTACCGTTTTTTTTTTTTTTTTTAGAACTGGCGGTCGGCTTTCTTGGGATAACCACCTATGTAGCTAAGAAGCCGCTCAGCCATTATCCAAAGCAGCGGGGAAGGCCAGAATCGGCTTCCATTGGGTCTCGGATCCAGTAACACCCGAAACGTTGTCGTGACATCACTTCCGGTTTACAGAAGACTTAAAGACCCCAGATTTTAAAAAAATGACAGCATTCAAAACGGCCAAATTTGGCGTTTTGAACACTTTTTAGTGCAGAGGAGGGATTTGGGGTCTTATAGATCCTCCATAAAGAGTACCTGTCACTGCCTATTACTGTCATAAGGGAAGTTTTCAGTCCTTCTGACAGCAATAAAAATGATCAGAATTTTGGTGAGGTGCAGGGATGTGTAATGTAAAGGGGTCCAGAGGTACGGGGCTGTGAAATGTAAAGGGGCCCAGAGGTACGGGGCTGTGTAATGTAAAGGGGTCCAGAGGTGCAGGGCTGTGTAATGTAAAGGGGTCCAGAGGTACGGGGCTGTATAATGTAAAGGGGTCCAGAGGTGCAGGGCTGTGTAATGTAAAGGAGTCCAGAGGTACTGGGCTGTATAATGTAAAGGGGTCCAGAGGTGCAGGGCTGTGTAATGTAAAGGGGTCCAGAGGTGCAGGGCTGTGTAATGTAAAGGGGTCCAGATTATTATCTTGATTTATTAGCAGGTGAATGCGGCCCTCCATACATTCACATACATTGATTTTGGCCCTTAAGTGGAAAAGGTGGGAAGGCTTTCTCGTACAACCCCGGCTCAAGGGCCACCGGTGTTGCAACAGTGGCTGCGAGAGCCTGGCGGTGTGTGGGTGCCTGGTTCGTCTTTGGTCTTGTCCGTTCAGCTGGTGCAGCAGGAAGCAGGCTGGTAGGTGCAGAGCTGGGAGGATACTGAATATGTAGTCAGACATGCCGGGTTTGGTAACAGATGATCAGATGTAGACATAGACGACAGGCAGAGAATGGTCAGGATACAGGCAAAGTTCAGCAACAGGATATCAAGCAGTATAAAGCTGAGTGTGATTACAAGGCAGGCCGGGGTCAGGAACACAGAGATCAATCATAGTCACACAGGCCGGGTCAAACACAGGAAGCAGATCGGATCACAGGAACAGGAAGTCCCGGGAACAGGTATGAGCTGCAGATCACACAGCAAACACACAGATCTGCTGAGGTGTTATAACCACTTCCCGCCCGGCCTATAGCGGATTGACGGCCGGGCGGTGGTTCAGTTATCCTGACTGGGCGTCATATGACGTCCTTCAGGATAACAAGCCGCCGCGCGCCCGCAGGGGCGCGCATCGCGGCGATCGGTGGATCGGTGTGTCAGTCTGACACACCGCTACACCGATCTTGGTAAAGAGCCTCCGGCGGAGGCTCTTTACCACGTGATCAGCCGTGTCCAATCACGGCTGATCACGCTGTCAATAGGAAGAGCCGTTGATCGGCTCTTCCTCACTCGCGTCTGACAGACGCAAGTAGAGGAGAGCCGATCGGCGGCTCTCCTGGCAGGGGGGGTCTGCGCTGATTATTTATCAGCGCAGCCCCCCCGCAGATCACCACACTGGACCACCAGGGATCGCCACTAGGACCACCAGGGAAGGGAAACATGTGGATGGCCAGGTATGTACCCCATGGCCATCCACATGTGCCCAGTCAGTGCCAAATCTGTGCCAATCAGTGCCCACAAATGGGCACTGATTGGCACAATTATGTTGCAGTGATGCCCAGCAATGCCACACTTAGGGGCATCACTGCCATCGATCAGAATCATCAGTGCCACCCATCAGTGTCCATCGGTGCCACCTGTCAGTGCCCATCTGTGCCCATCTGTGCCCACCTATCAGTGCCCATCCGTGCCCATCTGTGCCAACTATCAGTGCCACCCATAACTACCCATCAACGCCACCTACGAGTGCCCATCAATGCCACCTACGAGTGCCCATCAGTGCCGCCTATCAGTGCCCATCGGTGCCACCTATCAGTGCCCATCAGTGCCACCTACCAGTGCCACCTATCAGTGCCCATTAGTGCCACCTATCAGTGCGCATCAGTGCCGCCTATCAGTGCCCATCATCAGTGCCCGTCAGTGCCACCTCATCAGTGCCACCTCATTGGTGCCACCTCATCGGTGCCCATCAGTGCCGCCGTATCAGTGCCCGTCAGTGCAGCCATATCAGTGCCCGTCATTGAAGAAGAAAACGTACTCATTTACAAAAAATTTTAACAGAAACAAAGAAAAACGTGTTTTTTTTCAAAATTTTCTGTCTTTTTTTATTTGTTGCGCAAAAAATAAAAACCGCAGAGGTGATCAAATACCACCAAAAGAAAGCTCTATTTGTGGGAACAAAATGATAAAAAATTTGTTTGGGTACAGTGTAGCATGACCGCGCAATTGTCATTCAAATTGTGACAGCGCTGAAAGCTGAAAATTGGGCTGGGCGGGAAGGTGTCTAAGTGCCCGGTATTGAAGTGGTTAAATATAGCTGCTTGTTGCCAATCACTGAAATCAGTCAGCACTATTTTAACCCCTAGGTGGCAGATCCATGACATTCCGTGTACAGAAGACTTAAAGGCCTCAAATTAAAAAAAAAATGACAGCATTCAAAACGGCCAAACTTGGCGTTTTGAACGCTTTTAAGTGCAGAGGAGGGATTTGGGGTCTTATAGATCCTCCATAAAGAGTACCTGTCACTGCCTATTACTGTCATAAGGGAAGTTTTCAGTCCTTCTGACAGCAATAAAAATGATCAGAATTTTGGTGAGGTGCAGGGATGTGTAATGTAAAAGGGTCCAGAGGTACAGGGATGTGTAATGTAAAGGGGTCCAGAGGTACAGGGCTGTGTAATGTAAAGGGGTCCAGAGGTACAGGGCTGTGTAATGTAAAGGGGTCCAGAGGTACAGGGATGTGTAATGTAAAGGGGTCCAGAGGTACAGGGCTGTGTAATGTAAAGGGGTCCAGAGGTACAGGGCTGTGTAATGTAAAGGGGTCCAGAGGTACAGGGCTGTGTAATGTAAAGGGGTCCAGAGGTACGGGGCTGTGTAATGTAAAGGGGTCCAGAGGTACAAGGCTGTGTAATGTAAAGGGGTCCAGAGGTACAGGGGCTGTGTAATGTAAAGGGGTCCAGAGGTACGGGGCTTTGTAATGTAAAGGGGTCCAGAGGTGCAGGGCTGTGTAATGTAAAGGGGTCCAGAGGTACTGGGCTGTATAATGTAAAGGGGTTCAGAGGTACGGGCTGTGTATTGTAAAGAGGTCCAGAGATACGGGGCTGTGTAATGTAAAGGGGTCCAGTTTATTATCTTCATTTATTAGAAGGTGAATGCGGCCCTCCATACATTCACATACATTGATTCTGGCCCTTAAGTGGAAAAGGTTGCTGACCCCTGTTCTATAGGATTATGCATTGGGGGGGGGGGGTCATTCTTATTTTGGCACATCGGCATAAATGAGGGAACCTGTGCTTTTTAATAACGCACAAACATTAAAATAGAGCAGATTGCAACATTTGTGCTTTTGCAACAAAAAAAATATAAAAATGTGCATGTTCCCATGGAACACAGCGTATGAATTATTGAAAATTATTTTTTGCAACATTTCACAGAAATCTCACAAATTGAAAAGATCGCATTTATTTTATATGTCTGAAATAAGCACATTTGTGCGCCCAGTGCAGTGTGTGCTGCAAAATTCCTTATAAAATACGGTTATTGCAACATAGTGGATGATGTGGATCAATTTGCAGTTTTTTTTTTCCAGATGCGATTTTTTTTGACCCAAATTCACCCCTTATAGATTAATATCACAGAGTTATTATTTTTATTTTTTTACTTTGTTCATGAAACATTTGCTGGAAGGTCGGTTCCTATGACTTTTAGGCACGCCCCTAGAACTACGTCTTCCAAGAGCCCTTGCTGGAAGGTCGGTTCCTTTGATTAAGGCACGCCCCCAGAACTACGTCTTCCAAGAGCCCTTGATGGAAGGTCGGCTCCTATGACTTTTTAGGCACGCCCCCAGAACTACGTCTTCCAAGAGCCCTTGCTGGAAGGTCGGTTGCTTTGATTAAGGCACGCCCCCAGAACTACGTCTTCCAAGAGCCCTTGCTGGAAGGTCAGCTCCTATGACTTAGGCACGCCCCCAGAACTACGTCTTCTAAGAGCCCTTGCTGGAAGGTCGGCTCCTATGACTTAGGCACGCCCCCAGAACTCCACACGTGACAGCACGCCAAAGTATGGTGACTGATAAGTAGTGCCCAACACCGGTATACAGAGTGGCCTCTCACCTGATTGACAGGTTAATCATGCATTCCCAGAATGGGTCATCAAAACGAAATCCTAGTCAAGATGATGATCCCACAGGACAATACTGGAACTGTCAGTCACGATGGCACTCAGGCTAGGCTGTAGGCAAGGGTGGCTCTCCCATGACTATTGCAAATCCATGAGACGCTACGCTGTTCCTCTTGTTCGGAACGATTGAACTCAGATAGGCGTACACCTAATGAGTCAATCAGGCTTTTGTAAGGTACCAGGGATGGTTCAGGCTCACAGCAAAGGCTCAATCTCCAGGGGGTGTTCAGACCAGTGGATATCAGCAGATAGGACAATATATAGGGCGGACAGCCCAACCTTACAAGCTGGGCTCCAGTCCCAGCGCGATCTGTGCACACATTCCAGCAGCTGGTGGAGTCCTGTGGGATCATCATCTTGACTAGGATTTCGTTTTGATTGACCCATTCTGGGAATGCATGATTAACCTGTCAATCAGGTGAGAGGCCACTCTGTATACCGGTGTTGGGCACTACTTATCAGTCACCATACTTTGGCGTGCTGTCACGTGTGGAGGAGACTCACCAATTATCAATATTGGACATTTATTATTACTACAGGACTGTTCTTATTGTTGTTATATTTGTTATATTTCCTTTTTTTAGTTTATTATATGAGCGCTGCACCTTACTTTGTATATTTCGCTTAAGGGATTTGATTGTGTTGACCCTGGTGTACAGCTGCTTTTTAGTTTTTTATTTTGCATATATGCGCTGATTTAATCCACCTTCTTTTTCTTACGCCCCCAGAACTACGTCTTCCAAGAGCCCTTGCTGGAAGGTCGGTTCCTTTGATTAAGGCACGCCCCCAGAACTACGTCTTCCAAGAGCCCTTGCTGGGAAGGTCGGTTCCTATGACTTAGGCACGCCCCCAGAACTACGTCTTCCAAGAGCCCTTGCTGGAAGGTCGGTTCCTATGACTTAGGCACGCCCCCAGAACTACGTCTTCCAAGAGCCCTTGCTGGAAGGTCGGTTCCTATGACTTTTAGGCACGCCCCCAGAACTACGTCTTCCAAGAGCCCTTGCTGGAAGGTCGGTTCCTATGACTTAGGCACGCCCCCAGAACTACGTCTTCCAAGAGCCCTTGCTGGAAGGTCGGTTCCTATGACTTAGGCACGCCCCCAGACTACGTCTTCCAAGAGCCCTTGCTGGAAGGTCGGTTCCTATGACTTTTAGGCACGCCCCCAGAACTACGTCTTCCAAGAGCCCTTGCTGGAAGGTCGGTTCCTATGACTTAGGCACGCCCCCAGAACTACGTCTTCCAAGAGCCCTTGCTGGAAGGTCGGTTCCTTTGATTAAGGCACGCCCCCAGAACTACGTCTTCTAAGAGCCCTTGCTGGAAGGTCGGCTCCTAAGACTTAGGCACGCCCCCAGAACTACGTCTTCCAAGAGCCCTTGCTGGAAGGTCAGCTCCTATGACTTAGGCACGCCCCCAGAACTACGTCTTCCAAGAGCCCTTGCTGGAAGGTCGGCTCCTATGACTTAGGCACACCCCCAGAACTACGTCTTCCAAGAGCCCTTGCTGGAAGGTCGGTTCCTATGACTTTTAGCCATGCCCCCAGAACTACGTCTTCCAAGAGCCCTTGCTGGAAGGTTGGTTCCTATGACTTAGGCACGCCCCCAGAACTACGTCTTCCAAGAGCCCTTGCTGGAAGGTCGGGTTCCTTTGATTAATGCACGCCCCCAGAACTACGTCTTCCAAGAGCCCTTGCTGGAAGGTCGGTTCCTATGACTTTTAGCCATGCCCCCAGAACTACGTCTTCCAAGAGCCCTTGCTGGAAGGTTGGTTCCTATGACTTAGGCACGCCCCCAGAACTACGTCTTCCAAGAGCCCTTGCTGGAAGGTCGGTTCCTATGACTTTTAGCCTCGCCCCCAGAACTACGTCTTCCAAGAGCCCTTGCTGGAAGGTCGGCTCCTATAACTTTTAGGCACGCCCCCAGAACTACGTCTTCCAAGAGCCCTTGCTGGAAGGTCGGCTCCTAAGACTTAGGCACGCCCCCAGAACTACGTCTTCCAAGAGCCCTTTGCCTACATACAGTGGGGGGAGTTATTTTCACACTATATGCAGTGACAGCTGTTTCCTCCGCATTGTATAACGTCTGTCACCGCAGGGACACACAATTGTTTCCCGCGTGTCCCATTCACACTGAAACGCAGCCTCGTGCAACCCTGCAGCGTGCTGTGATAAAACGCAGACATTGCTGCATTTTATCGCACTCAGGGCCGGGACAAGGGGTGGGCAGGAGGGGAGGCTGCCCTGGGCACTGTGGTATCATGTGAGGTGGGGAGGCGCCACAAGGAGATTGAGGGGAAGGGGATTTGTGTAAAAGGAGGAATTTGGGGGGTAAATATTGTTCAAGAAGGGGAAATTTTGGGGGGGGGGCTAAAAGTGGTGATCTAGGGGAATTTGTGTTGGGAGGGGGATTGGGGGGAAGAAGATCTGTGCTCGGGGGGGATTTGAAGTGGGGGAGAGAAGATGTGTACTAGGAGGGGAATTTTTTGCGGGGGGGGGCTAAGAGTGGTGATCTAGGGGAATTTGTGCTGGGAGGGGGGTTGGGGGGAAGAAGATCTGTGCTCGGGGGGGATTTGAAGTGGGGGAGAGAAGATGTGTACTAGGAGGGGAATTTTTTTGCGGGGGGGGGGGGGGGGGCTAAGAGTGGTGATCTAGGGGAATTTGTGTTAGGAGGAGGGATGGGGGAAGAAGATTTGTGCTGGGGGGGATTTGAAGTGGGGGAGAGAAGATGTGTACTAGGAGGGGAATTTTTCTGCGGGGGGGGGCTAAGAGTGGTGATCTAGGGGAATTTGTGTTAGGAGGGGGATGGGGGAAGAAGGTTTGTGCTGGGGGGGATTTGAAGTGGGGGGAGAGAAGATGTGTACTAGGAGGGGAATTTTTTGCGGGGGGGGGGGCTAAGAGTGGTGATCTAGGGGAATTTGTGCTGGGAGGGGGGTGGGGGGAAGAAGATCTGTGCTTTGGGGGGGATTTGAAGTGGGGGAGAGAAGATGTGTACTAGGAGGGGAATTTTTTTGCGGGGGGGGGGGGGCTAAGAGTGGTGATCTAGGGGAATTTGTGTTGGGAGGGGGGATGGGGGAAAAAGATTTGTGCTGGGGGGGATTTGAAGTGGGGGGGGATGTGTACTAGGAGGGGAAATTTGGGGGGGCTAAGAGTGGTGATCTAGGGGAATTTGTGTTGGGAAGGGGGATGGGGGAGAAGATTTGAGCTGGGGGGATTTGAAGTGGGGGGGAGATGTGTACTAGGAGGGGAAATTTGGGGGGGAGGGGCTAAGAGTGGTGATCTAGGGGAATTTGTGTTGGGAAGGGGGATGGGGGAAGAAGATCTGTGCTGGGGGGGAAATGAAGTGGGGGGGGGAGATGTGTACTAGGGGGGGAAATTTTGGGGGGGGCTAAGAGTGGTGATCTAGGGGAATTTGTGTTGGGAAGGGGGATGGGGGAGAAGATTTGAGCTGGGGGGATTTGAAGTGGGGGGGAGAAGATGTGTACTAGGAGGGGAATTTTTTTTTTGGGGGGGGTCTAAGAGCGGTGCTCTAGGGGAATTTGTGTTGGAGGGGTGATGGGGGGGGAGATGTGTACTAGGAAGGGAAATTTTAGGGGAAGAGGATTTGTGTTAGGAGGGGTAAATTTTTTTGGGTGGTAGGCAATTGTGCTGGGGGGATTCGAGGTATGGAGGGGGTAAAGATTTGTGTTGAGAGGGGAGATTTCAGCAGGGGGGGGGGATTTGTACTGGGAGGAGGGGGAATTTATGCTTAGGGAGCTAAGCATACAGATTAGTGCTCAGCAGTGGCAGACCATCCATTAGGGGTGCAGGGGCCCCGCCCCTCCTATCCATGCTTCCGGCCCCTTTATCTACATACAGGGCGCCGGACGCATGGATTCCAATGGGTTTTTTTTTTTTTTTTTGAAGCACATGATTAGAGCCTGAGGCTCTAATAGGCTTCAAAAAAGGGTGGGCTCGGGGCACAAAGCACTGCGCCCCGAGCCCACCGGATTGTGTGACACACTGATTCTCTTCCCAGCCAATCAGGAAGCGGGTCTTGAGACCTGTTTTCTGATTGGCTGAAAGGAGAAGCTTTCCTTTTGGCCGTGGAGGAGGGCGGAGGAGCTCAGCCGGTGTGATGCAAGGGAAGCCACCGCCCGTCGCCCGGAGGGAATCGCTGCCCGCTCCATAGAAGGGGGAAGGGCGGGCATGACCGACCTGCTACTTTCGGACATTTTTTATTCTCTCCATCTCACGTTTTCTATTATTTGCCAAAATGTATTCCTGCTTAGAGAGCAAATATTGAAAACAAATGTCGGAGTTCGGAATCCTCGCGGATCTCATTTCCTGCCGGCGCCGGTTTTTCATCCATTGCACAGATTTCCGATAAAACAGCGTTTTTATTTTGTGTGCATTCCCTTACCGACTTCCCGCCATGTTTGCCGCCATTCGCACTGTTTGACGCATTCCCCGGTATTAATGACCTGGACGGGTGTTATCACTTTGTTACAAAGTATAAAGGAGCCCATTGTGTGCGCGGCCTCCATTGTTCCTGCGCAGAATTTGGGGGCCGCCTCTGATTGGCTAATCTGCAGCTGTCGTTTTCCGGGGCTGATAACGTAACGAGGCGACGAATAATATTTATTGTGTGTAATGACGGCATTTCCTGTCATTATTGTCATTTCCTGCAGAGGCCCCCCCCACCCCCACCCCACCCGTGACATTTCAAACATGGCTTCCGCTTGGGGACGGGTCAGCCGTCATCGGTGCGGGTTGTGTCTGTGTCTGAATTTTGGATGTTACGCTTAAGGCAGCCCTGGTAACACGGAGGGACTATAAGTCCCAGCATGCCACTTCCGGCCTCTTCACACAAAGGCCCCCTGGTTCACACCTTTGCATTCTTAGTGCGCTTTGCAGAAACGCACTACAGCCCATTTTGCATGGTTTCCTATGGGACACGGTCACATCTGTGCGTTTTTTTTGGAAAGTGTTAGGGACTTTTTTTTTCCTGCAGCAGATTGCATTTATGGTGCGATAGACTTCAATGGAACTGCACCAAATATGCAACTGTTGCATTTTTTTATGCATTTTTTTTTGGCTAATTGGAAAGCCTTGAGTGCGACTTTGATGCAAATTTGATACGACTTTACACTCTCAGGCACTCAATCCTGGACCCCGCCAGACCTTCCAGGAGGATATGACACCCCATCCTGCACCCCGCCAGACCTTCCAGGAGGATATGACACCCCATCCTGGACCCCGCCAGACCTTCCAGGAGGATATGACACCCCATCCTGGACCCCGCCAGACCTTCCAGGAGGATATGACACCCCAACCTGGCTCCCATCAGACCTTCCAGGAGTATATGACACCCCATCCTGCACCCCGCCAGACCTTCCAGGAGGATATGACACCCCAACCTGGACCCCGCCAGACCTTCCAGGAGGATATGACACCCCATCCTGGACCCCGCCAAACCTTCCAGGAGGATATGACACCCCAACCTGGACCCTGCCAGACCTTCCAGGAGGATATGACACCCCAACCTGGCTCCCATCAGACCTTCCAGGAGTATATGACACCCCATCCTGCACCCCGCCAGACCTTCCAGGAGGATATGACACCCCAACCTGGACCCCGCCAGACCTTCCAGGAGGATATGACACCCCATCCTGGACCCCACCAGACCTTCCAGGAGGATATGACACCCCATCCTGGACCCCACCAGACCTTCCAGAAGGATATGACACCCCATCCTGCACCCCGCCAGACCTTCCAGGAGGTTATGACACCCTATCCTGGACCCCGCCAGACCTTCCAGAAGGATATGACACCCCATCCTGCACCCCGCCAGACCTTCCAGGAGGTTATGACACCCTATCCTGGACCCCGCCAGACCTTCCAGGAGGATATGACACCCCAACCTGGACCCTGCCAGACCTTCCAGGAGGTTATGACACCCTATCCTGGACCCCGCCAGACCTTCCAGAAGGATATGACACCCCATCCTGCACCCCGCCAGACCTTCCAGGAGGTTATGACACCCTATCCTGGACCCCGCCAAATCTTCGAGGAGGATATAACACCCCATTCTGTACCCTGCCAAACCTTCCAGGAGAACATGACACCCCATCCTGCACCCCGCCAGACCTCCCAGGAGGTTATGACACCACATCCTGCACCCTGCCAAACACCCCAACCTGGACCCCATCAGACCTTCCAGGAGGCTCTGACACCCCATTCTGCAATCCCGCAGTCCTTCCAGGAGGCTCTGACACCCCACCCTGCAGGGCTCGCAGCTTGGCATTGGTAGAGGAAGGAAGTTTGGGCTGAGCGCTCAGTGATAGAGGAACGCTGAGAGATCGCCGTGGATGAGCGCCAGAATTAACCCCTTGGAGCTTCCCAAATGCAGTGTGACACCAAAACTATAGTCCAGACAAACACCTGAATATGCAGATTAAACTGGCTGCAGACCTACTGAAAACACTGTGAAAAGCCTGCTGAATTTCAATGTAGTAGCTAATAAACTCGTTACGCCAGCCGCAGACAATCAGATTTTTTCAGCTTACAGTCTGAACAAAAACAAACTTTGTCCATCCACCCCTCCCCTCCCCCCATGACATTGTGACTGTATGAAATGAATGGGTGTTGGGATGATTAGGAAGTGTCTCTGACCACAACTGATACAATTTAGATACAAAAAAATGATTTATTTCCTCGGCCTTCTCTGAATGGGAGCCAAACCGAATGAGAAGTGGGCGGGGCGAAGCGTCTAATAAAGACGTTATTCAGGGCGATATCCCTTTATTACAAATGTCACTTCTTCATTTCCTAATAAACTATTTCCCGACCCGGATCCCCCCCTCCCCCCCCTCGGCCTCCGGCCGTTATTGTGAAAGTTACACGACTTAGTGTGAAATCGCTGAGTCAGCGCCATTGGTTTCATGATACGCCCCGAGCCGCGGGAGATGACCGATTAAATAGAAGAATGTCCACAGCGGCGTGATCCCAAATCACGACACCATGAAATAAAAGGGAGTCACTGCGGACAAAACACAGCACAAGTGAAGCACTATTCCCACTGACACCAATGATGGGGCACTATTCCCACTGACACCAATGATGGGGCACTATTCCCACTGACACCAATGATGGGGCACTATTCCCACTGACACCAATAATGGGGCACTATTCCCACTGACACCAATGATGGGGCACTATTCCCACTGACACCAATGATGGGGCACTATTCCCACTGACACCAATGATGGTGCACTATTCCTCCCACTGACACCAATAATGGGGCACTATTCCTCCCACTGACACCAATGATGGGGCACTATTCCCACTGACACCAATGATGGGGCACTATTCCCACTGACACCAATGATGGGGCACTATTCCCACTGACACCAACGATGGGGCATTATTCCTCCCACTGACACCAATGATGGGGCACTATTCCTCCCATTGACACCAATGATGGGGCACTATTCCTCCCACTGACACCAAAGATGGACACTATTTCTCCTACTAACACCAAAGATGGGGCACTATTCTACTCCGGGATGCTCCTTTAAATTTGAATGGAGTGCCTCTTTACTGATGAGGCACTATTCCTCCCACTGACACCAATGATGGGGCACTATTCCTCCCATTGACACCGATGATGGGGCACTATTCCTCCTACTGACACCAATGATGGGGCACTATTCCTCCCACTGACACCAATGATGGGGCACTATTCCTCCTACTGACACCAATGATGGGGCACTATTCCTCCCACTGACACCAATGATGGGGCGCTATTCTTCCGACTGACACAGAAGATGGTGCACTATTCCTCCCACTGACACCAATGATGGGGCACTATTCCTCCCACTGACACCAATGATGGGGCACTATTCTACTCCGGGGTGCTCCTTTAAATTTTACTGGGGTCCCTCTTTAATAAAGCAGCACAGGGTGTTATCACCCAATCAGATTTCACTGTTCGTCATCTAAGAGCTCTAAGAAGGATGGGAGCCTCCTTCCAATTGGTTGCCGTGGGTGACCGCGCTCTGTACACTGCCCTTATTACACAATTCCTGTGTTGTGGTCACACTGGAGGGACGTCATTGGCCGGCTCGGCTCTGAATCCAATCTTTGTGGTTGGGTAACAATCGGCTCATTGTCATCTCCATCAGACGGTTTATTTCTGGCGGCACTTCAGTCTGTCCTTTGATAGGGCGCCTCTGGCATGCTTCTCCCTGGCAGATAATGGAGTGCTGGAGACGGTCGGAGTTCATTAAACCGCCATCCCGGCATTCCCACAACATTCCGATCGTCCTGAACAGACTCTTCATACACAGAGAATATTCAGAGCGCCAGGCGGACAGCTAAACACAGTATGTCAAATCTGCCAAGAGATTTGTGATTCTGTCCAGCCAGTCTTGTGATCTCAGCACCCCTGCCAGACACCACAGCCAGGTCCTGCTCTCCCATAGACCTCAGTACAGTCTGCACTGCCTGAGCAGCCTGGTCAAGGACACACCCGCATTACAATGAAGGAGCAGCCGCAAACTGATGAGGTCATCACTCTGCTCTGTTCCGAACAAGGACAACAGGGTGACAACGCAGGAGTACAATAGGGACAGAAGGAAAAAGCACCGTCACTCTATGACAGGTGTCTGAACAAGGACGACAGGGTGACAACGCAGGAGCACAATTGTGAGACAGGGACAGAGCGTTGTCACCTTATAACAGGAAGTGCCTGAAGAAGGACAACAGGGTGACAACGCAGGAACAAAATTGTGAGACAGGGACAGAGTGTTGTCACCTTATGACAGGAAGTGCCTGAAGAAGGATGACAGGTTGACAACACAGGAACAGAAGTGGGAGACAGGGACAGAGTGTTGTCACCCTTTAACAGGAAGTTCTTAACTAGGATGACAACACCGAAGCACAGTTGGGAGACAGGAACAAAGTGTTGTCACCCTATAACAGGAAGTGCCTGAACAAGGATGATGAAATGACAACGCAGGAGTGCTATTGAGAGACAGTGACAGAACGTGGTCTTCCTTGTTCAAGCACTTCCTGTTATAGGGTGACAACACTTTGTCCCTGTCTCTCAGCTGTGCTTCAGTGTTGTCACCCTGTCATACTAGTTAAAGTTCCACCCAAAAGTGGAACCTCCGCTTATCTGCTTCCTTCCCCCCTCCGGTGCCACATTTGGCACCTTTCAGGGGTAGAGGGGGGAATGGGTACCTGTTTTTGACAGGTACCCTTCCCCACTTCCAGGAGACTGTGCCGCGGCGCCGTCTCTCAGACATTCGGCCCACCAATGCGCGGGAGAGAACCGGCTGTGAAGCTGAAAGGCTTCACCTCCGGTTTCCTTTACCATGAATGGCGGCGACAGCACCCGAGAGCCAATCCGAAAATCAGCTGGGGTGCCGACATCACGGGAGCCCCGGACAGGTAAGTGTCCTCAATATTAAAAGTCAGCAGCTACAGTATTTGCAGCTGCTGACTTTTATTTGTTCGTGGAGAGGAGCGGAACTGGTATAAGATGACAGCGCTCTGTCCCTGTCTCCCAATTGTGCTCCGTCGCCGTCTTCTCATCATCCTTGTTCAAGCATTTCCTGTTATAGGGTGACAACGCAGGAGCACAATTGGGAGACAGGGACAGAGCGTTGTCACCCGAACAAGAACTTCCATGGCAGGACCACCAGGGATAAGATTAACCACTTCTTGACCGTGCTAAAGCCAAAAGATGGCTACTGTGCGGCTCTCCAGTTCTGGGAGGGCGTCTATGGGTGTCCTCCCTTGTGCGCACCTCCCGTGCAACACCTGGGGTGCCCATCGAGCGCGCTCTGTGACCGCTGTGTCCTTTGGACACAGCTGATCACAGATTGCGGTAAGGGGCCAATCACAGGCAATCATGGCCCTTTACCATGTGATCAGCTGTGTCCAATCACAGCTGATTACATGTAAACAGACTTGCCGGTTATCGGCATTCCTTTCCTCACACTGTCGCTGTGTGAGGAAAGGAGAGCTGATAACTGCCAAAGCTGGCAGTACATTGTTTACACTGATAATCAATGCAGATCAGTGCCCATCAGTGCAGCTTATCAGTGCCCATCAGTGCTGCTTCATCAGTACAGCCTCATGAATGCCCATCAGTGCACACCAGTGTAGCCCATCAGTGCAGCTTCTTCAGTGCACACCAGTGCAGCCCCATCAGTGCAGCCTATCAGTGCCCATCAGTGCAGCCTATTAGTGCCCATCAGTGCAGCCTCTTCAGTGCACACCAGTGCAGCCTATCAGTGCCCACCAGTGCAGCCTCTTCAGTGCACACCAGTGCAGCCCCATCAGTGCAGCCTATTAGTGCCCATCAGTGCAGCCTATTAGTGCCCATCAGTGCAGCCTCATCAGTGCACACCCGTGCAGCCTATCAGTGCAGCCTATCAATGCCCATCAGTGCAGCCTATCAGTGCCCATCAGTGCAGCCTCATCAGTGCAGCCTATGAGTGCCCATTAGTGCAGCCTATCAGTGCCCACCAGTGCAGCCTCTTCAGTGCACACCAGTGCAGCCCCATCAGTGCAGCCTATTAGTGCCCATCAGTGCAGCCTCATCAGTGCACACCCGTGCAGCCTATCAGTGCAGCCTATCAGTGCCCATCAGTGCAGCCTCATCAGTGCAGCCTATGAGTGCCCATTAGTGCAGCTTATCAATGCCCATCAGTGCAGCCTATCAGTGACGCCTATCATTGCCCATCAGTACAGCCTCTTCGGTGCAGCCCCATCAGTGCAGCCCCATCAGTGCCCATCAGTGAAGAAGAAAAAATACATTTTATAACAGAAACTAAGAAAATGTCAGGTTTTTTTTTCACTTATTTAGCAAAAAATAAAAACCCCAGTGGCGATGATTAAATACCACCAAAAAAAATCTCTATCTGTCTCAAAAAAATGATAAAAATGTCAGTGTTGTATGACCGCGCAATTGTCATTCAAAGTGTGACAGCGCTGAAAGCTAAAAATTGGCCTGGGGCAGGAAGGGGGGGAACCTGTCTGGTATTGAAGTGGTTAATGAAAGCTGCAGGTTCAATGGGACTGAAAATAATGTGGGCAAATGAAAGGCCCTATGAGATTCCAGGGATTAGGATTACATAAAGTGTAGGGAGAAGCTGTCCGGACTCCGGGGTGGGATACGCAGGGAAGCTGTTTTGCGCACGGATCTCACTGGATCACATCAACAGGCGGGATGACTCGGCGTCTTATCTGACTTCCCTGCCAAACACCTGTCCAAATACGCCTGGAGGATTATTTTGAGAGCTGCGCAGAGCTAGAAATTCTCAGCACCGGATTCCCGATAAAAGGGGTCATGCCCCTCACCCACCAGCCTGGGCACATTAAAGGGGAACACCACTGAGACTGACTGGAGGGTGCGGAATGTAACAAAAATAGAGACTGAAGAGTCACCACTAAGAGGTCCCGACTCCAATACAACTTTATTCCAATAAAAGTCAGGGGGGAGAACAATCCAAAAAATAGCCAACGCTGGTGGTGACAACAGTGGACTGTGTCTGGGTAATGTGTGCTGAAATGACCACTGGTAGTCCCCATCGGAGGTCTCACAGGGTGACAACACAGGAGCACAACTGAAAAACAGGGACAGAGTGTTGTCACCCTATAACAGGAAGTGCCTGTCAGGCTGTGTAACCCTTAACAGACAACTTCACCTTTGCTGAAGTGGTTCATGAATAAATCGCTCCCCCCCCCCCCCCCCACTGCCCTGAGTGCAGCCCACCTGGGATAATACGTACCCTCCTCCCTGATTAGTCAATCTTTTATCTGGAATAAACCCAGACGATTCCTCATACTGTGCATGCGCATGGCGATCCCTATTTACTTCTATGGGTAGTCATCCCGCCATTGAAATATTCCAGGTCAAACCTGCCCTATTTCTGACTTCCTCGTTCAATAATGCAACCCACAGCTACTGCATCCTGCCATTCACCCACTAGTCCCCTGCCATTCCCCTGACATTCACCCACGATTCCCCTGACATTCCACCATCATTCCCATTATTCACCCACTGGTCCCCTGCCATTCACCCACTATTCCCCTGCCATTTCTCTGGTATTCACCCACGATTCCCCTGCTATTCCCCCATCATTCCCGTTATTCACCCACTAGTCCCCTGCCATTTCCCTAGTATTCACCCACGATTCCCCTGCTATTCCCCCATCATTCCCATTATTCACCCACTAGTCCCCTGCCATTCCCTTGTTATTCACCCACTAGTCCCCTACTATTCCCCCCATCATTCCCCTGTTAAGCCTCGTACACATGATTGGATTTTCTGCTGACAAAACCTCAGAATTTTGTCCAAAGGCGTGTGCCTGGATTTTGTCTTGCATACAAACGGCAAGGAATTGTCGGCCAACAAACACGAATGTAGTGACATACTACGTGTTTTTTAAGCTCTTTATCGCCACCCTTTGGGCTCCTTCTGCTAATTTCGTGTTAGTGGAAGTTTGGCGAGTGTTGATTTGCGCTTTTCATTTTGCGCTTTTCAGTTGGTTCCTGAACAGCTGTTCATCAGCCAGACATGTTGCGGAATCGGAGTAGATAACGTGTTATTTATTATTGGCCTTGGAGTTATTGCTTTGACCCAAGTCCAGTCCAGGAACAGGAGGAGGAGGATTTCTTGGACCAAAAATTGGTTGCTTTATTAATGGTGACCAATTCTGTCATATGCCTTTGCTGCGGGAGCTCCAGGAGAATAATCCGGATGATTTTCGGAATTATCTCCGGATGACGGACCCCTGCTTTCACCAACTCTTGGCATTGCTGACCCCCCTATATTAAGAAGCAAGACACATGCATGAGGCTTTTATTTTATTTTTTGGTTGAATAATAATGATTTGATTTGTTATATTTTCTATATTTTTGGATGCATAGAATGCACTTTCTTTCTCGTACATCACAGGACACAGAGTCTCAGTAATTACTGATGGGTTATAGGTAGGGTTGTCCCGATACCACTTTTTTAGGACCGAGTACAAGTACCGATACTTTTTTTCAAGTACTCGCCGATACCGATTACCGATACTTTTTTTTTATGTCACGTGACAGTTTTTTTTTTTTTTAACAATGCTTTCTTTTTTTTCAGGGGGGGGGGGGGGGGTGAACGGTGTCTGTGTGTTTTTTTTTTTTTATTTACAATTTTTATTTTTTACAATAATAATTTTTTTATTCATTTTTGCAATATGTTTTTATTTTATTTTTTTTTTAAATCAGCCCTGTTGGGGGGCTTTGGTGAGATATCAGGGGTCTTAACATACCCCTGATATCTCCCCCTTGAGACAGAGAAAGAGACAGAGGATAGAGATTCCCCAGTCCCTTTCTCTGCAGCCTCAGCTGCACTGAGACTGAATGGAGAGAAGACAGCGGCTCCTCTCCATTCATAAACTGACACATCGTAATCACAGGAGATTACAATGTTTCAGTTATGTGAATGGACAGAGTCAGCTGACTCTCTCCATACACAAAGGAAGGAGGAGGGGGACGGCGGACCGGAGGGGACAGCGGAGAGGCAGAGGAACGGAGGAACAGAACGGAGGGGGACAGAGAAGGAGAGGGGGACGGAGGAACGGAAGAACGGAACGGAGGGGGACAGATAAGGAGAGGGGGACAGAGGAACGGAACGGAGGGGACAGCGGAGAGGCAGAGGAACGGAGGAACGGAACGGAGGGGGACAGATAAGGAGAGGGGGACAGAGGAACGGAACGGAGGGGACAGCGGAGAGGCAGAGGAACGGAGGAACGGAACGGAGGGGGACAGATAAGGAGAGGGGGACAGAGGAACGGAACGGAGGGGACAGCGGAGAGGCAGAGGAACGGAGGAACGGAACGGAGGGGACAGAGAAGGAGAGGGGGACAGAGGAACGGAACGGAGGGAGACAGAGGAGAGGGGAACAGAGGGGGCATGGAGGAGGAGGTGACAGTCAGCGGTGATCGCGTGGGGAAGTTACAAGCACCGATCACCGCTGTATGTCACTGAAAGCCGCGGGGGGGAATCTTGTAACTCCCCCACACGCCGATCACCGCTGACTGTCATAGTATCGGCGGAAGCATCGGGAGCATTTGCCCGAGTACAAGTACTTGGGCAAATGCTCGGTATCGGTGCCGATACCGATACTAGTATCGGTATCGGGACAACCCTAGTTATAGGGTATCATCAGGTGATTGGACACTGGTCACATCCTAGACAGGAAGTTCAACCCCCTATATAACCCCCCCCCCTTCCTGGGGATACCTCAGATTTTTCGCCAGTGTCTTAGGTGTTGGTCATGAATAAGATGTGCTGTGCTGAGCTCCAAAGGAATATCCTATACTGGGGCAAGCCATGCAGCCGGATCCATTCAAAGTGTCTTTTCCAGGCCGAATTGGATGGTACCCAGGCCTCGTGTGCGAAGAAACAAGGTTTTACCTGTAACGCTTCTCTTTTTAGAGAGCTGGACCCCGGGATCCAGTATTTGTTTTTTTTTTAGCCATATCCCTGGCGGAGTGCTTTACGGGGCCAGAACTGTGGATCCTCCTATTCATAGGGGGCCCCAGTCTCTGAAGGTTTCTCTAAACGGAGCCCACCGTGAGAGGTGAAGATTGGGTCTGTTACAACAGAACCCTGCAGCTGGATAAGGTAAGGGAGACTCCTTAAGAATTTTTCCAGTTCTTATAAGGTTTCTCTTGTATGCTATGTCTATAGTCACCACCGGGGGGGCTGTCAAGAGCACATACCTTTTTCATGCTTGATCTGTCTTGTCTCGGTGTCCACGCTGTACGCTCCTCCAAGCCATGCTCCAGGTAGGATGTAGGAAGGGGGTTTTTTTTCCTACAGGGATTCTCCCGCCACGGCTTAGGTAAAGGCACAGGGAAGCGGTAGTATGCCGCACCACACGCTGCCACCGCCATTACAGCGGCTTCCCATCCACCGGCCCTCCTCTCTCCTCCGCCCCGGCCCCCCCCCCCCCTTCATGCTATCCGAGGATCTAGAGCCTCGGCTCGCGTGGGAAACAGTCTTTTTTTAAAGAAGGACAAGGGGGGACGGGAGGGGTGGCGGGGGGGGGGTGTGGAGCGTTAACGCAACGTCGGCGTGGTGAAACGCTCACATTGCAGGCTGCATACAGGCTATAAGGTGCATTCTTTTCAGATGCACACGGCCTATAGAGGGACACAGAGCAGACGGGCGCATGTGAGGAGGGAGACACAGGCATTCCCAGGCAAACATTTACTTGAGCACCAGACTGAGACTTGGTAGCAGCGGCAGTTGCTGAACTACATTGCTCAGCAGTCAGTGCATTCTGGTAGTGCCTCTGCTTTTTGTGTTTTGCACTAGGGGCAAAAGAGGTACTTATACCCCGAAAAATAGGGGCTCTAAGGGACTCCCTCAGGCTCTGAGGACCCCCCCTTCTGCAGCACCTTCCCCCCTGAAGGACCGGGGGAAGCTGTCGACCCCAGGGACAAAAGAAGTCCTGTGGGAGGAAGCCTACTAGACAAGACGCTAAAGCCTCCTTATGAAGGAGTGCCCCCGCTCGCTCGGGTGGGGGGAAGACCGCTACAGTTCTCAAGGCTCTGGTAGGAGGATTTCAAGGACAGATGGGTGATGTCCACATTAACTCTAGGTTACAAACTAGAGTTCCGAGAATTCCCCTCTCCTCGTTTCCTCAGATCAAATGTTCCCAGAGACCCAGAGAAAAAGAAGTCTCCCTTCTAGCATTGGAGCGACTATTGTCGCAAAAAGTTATCGTGGTCGTTCCCACGCAAAAGCAGGGATTGAGGTTTTATTCAAACCTTTTCACGGTTCCAAAACCAAATTGAGATGTCAGACCCATTTTAGATCTCAAGGATCTAAACCGATTCCTAAAGATACGATCCTTTCGCATGGAATCGATCCGGTCGGTAGTCTCCATCCTACAAGAAGGAGAATTTCTGGCGTCAATAGACATCAAGGACGCATACCTGCATGTACCTATTTTCCCTGCTCATCAAAAGTACCTGCGTTTCAAAGTAGAAAGACGCCACTTTCAGTTTATAGCTCTGCCTATCGGGCTAGCTACTGCACCTCGGGTGTTTACAAAAATCTTGGCCCCTCCGCTGGCCAGATTAGGGGCCCAAAGTATAACAGTAATAGCATACCTAGACGACCTGCTCTTGATAGACCGCTCGGTAGCCCGCTTGGACCAAGGCTTGGTCACCACAATTAACTACCTGGAATGCCTAGGTTGGCTTCTCAACTCAGAAAAGTCTTCTTTGAAACCAGTAAGAAGACTAGAGTATTTCAGTCTGGTCATAGATACAGCCCAGAAGAGGGTATTTTACCCCAGGCAAAGATCAGTACCATAAAGAACTGATTCAGGAAGTCAGGGCAAAGAAAGATCCTCCTATTCGCCTTTGTATGAGGCTACTGGGGAAGACGGTGGCTTCGTTCGAAGAAGTTCCCTATGCTCAGTTTCATTCGAGACTGCTGCAAAACAGTATCCTGTCTGCCTGGAACAAGGAGGTTCAGGCATTGGATTTCCCGATGCGTCTGTCTTCTACGGTGCATCAGAGCCTCAGTTGGTGGTTGATACCCGAAAATCTGCAAAAGGGAAAACCCTTTTTTTCCAGTTGCCTGGACAGTGGTAAGAACAAATGCCAGTCTTTCGGGTTGGGGAGCAGTTCTGGAACAGTTGACTGTCCAAGGGAGATGGTCCAAGACAGAGAGGACCTTACCCATCAACATTCTAGAGATCCGTGCGGCGTATCTAGCCCTAAAGGCCTGGACACTCAGGTTACAGGGTTGCCCTGTCAGGATCCAGTCCGACAATGCCACAGCAGTGCCTTATATCAATCACCAGGGAGGCACCAGGAGTCGTGCAGCCCAGGGAGAAGTAAACCAGATCTTAATCTGGGCAGAAGCATGTGCCGTGCATATCGGCAATGTTCATTTCGGGAGTAGAAAACTGGGAGGCGGACTACTTGAGTCGCCGGCAGTTATTCCCAGGAGAATGGTCTCTTCACCCCAACGTCTTCTTGGCCATATGCCAAAGATGGGGGGTTCCGGATGTAGACCTCTTTGCATCCAGATTCAACAACAAGTTTGATAACTTTGTGTCAAGAACAAGGGATCCTCTTGCATGCGGGACAGATGCGTTGGTGACTCCATGGCATCAATTCTCCCTGATTTTTACATTTCCTCCTATTCTGCTACTGCCACGACTTCTTCGCAGGATCAGGCAGGAAAGGAAGTCGGTACTTCTGCTGGCCCAGCATGGCCAGAAGAGCTTGGTATGCAGGAATAGTAAAGACGGCAGTAGGTCCCCCGTGGACCCTACCGTCACGTCCAGACCTGCTATCCCAAGGTCCAGTGTTCCATCCTGCCTTACAAACGCTAAATTTGAGGGTCTGGCTATTGAAACCCATGTTCTGAAGAGTCGTGGGCTTTCAGGTCCTGTGATTTGTACCTTAATCAATGCAAGAAAGCCAGCTTCCAGAATGATTTATCATAAGAGTCTGGAAAGCTTAGATCTCCTGGTGTGTATCCAGGGCTTGGCATCCCAGAAAATATGTCATAAGTAGAATTCTTGACTTTCTACAAATGGGATTAGAAATGAAGCTGGCCAGCAGAGGCGGCTCTAGGCTTTGTGAGGCCTTAGGCAAAACTTACACATGAGGCCCCATGGACTGGGACGCTCCGTGATGAGGCCGCTATTCCTCAGGCTGCGGGCAGTATCTGATTTGTCCGTCAGCTCCTAAGCCACAGAGTCCCAGTGGGGGTAGGCGGAGCCGCCGGCGTCAACTTCAGTGATTGAAAACAGGCAAATTAGGCGGCCGCGAGGCCCCTGTGAGTGCGAGGCCTTAGGCGACCGCTTAATTTGCCTAATTAGAGAGCCGCCTCTGCTGGCTAGGGCCAGGTCTCGGCCTTGTCAGTATTATTTTAACAGCCGCTTGATTCGCATTCTTTAGTCCGAAGCTTTATACAGGGGGGTAATGCGTCCTAATCCTCCGGTTAGGGCGCCCCTAAACCCCTGGGACTTGAATTTGGTTCTGTCAGTTTTACAGAAGCAGCCTTTTGAACCAATACGTCAAATTCCCTTGGTCTTGTTGACAAGAAAGTTAATTTTTTCTGGTAGCCATTTCTTCTACTAGAAGAGTATCAGAATTAGCAGCTCTTTTCGGTAAAGAGCCTTATTTAATCATACACAAGGATAGAGTTGTATTGCGCCCTTATCCTAGCTTTCTACCGAAAGTGGTTTCAGATTTTCATCTAAACCAAGACATTGTTCTGCCTTCCTTTTTTCCAGATCCCTGTTCTATGGAAGAAAAGTCACTACATTCTTTGGATGTAGTAAGAGCAGTCAAGGCCTATCTGGAAGCAACTGCTCAAATTCGCAAAACGGATGTTTTATTCGTACTGCCAGAGGGTCCCAATAGAGGACAGGCAGCGCCAAGTCTACCATTTCAAGATGGATTCGACAAAATGATTATTTAAGCTTTCGGTTTGAAACAGAAAATTCCACCTTTTCAAATCAAGGCACACTCCACAAGGGCTATTAGTGCTTCTTGGGCGGTGCATCACCAGGCCTCTATGGCTCAAATCTACAAGGCCACAACCTGGTCTTCAGTTCATACATTCACCAGATTTTATCAGGTGGATGTGGGAAGGCATGAGGATATCGCCTTTGGGTGTAGTGTGCTGCAGACAGCGGTACAGGGTTCTCAGGTCTGATTACACCCTATGTTGTCTGGTCCCCTCCCCTCAAATAGCATTGCTCTGGGACATCCCATCAGTTATTACTGAGGCTCTGTGTCCCGTGATGTTCGAGAAAGAAAAGAGGATTTTTATAACAGCTTACCTGTAAAATCCTTTTCTTTTGATGTACATCACGGGACACAGAGGTCCCGCCCCTCTTCTAATACACTTATATTGCTTTGCAACACAACTGAGGTATCCCCAGGAAGGGGTGGGGTTACATAGGGGGTTGAACTTCCTGTCTAGGGTGTGACCAGTGTCCAATCACCTAATGATACCCTATATAACCCATGAGTTATTACTGAGGCTCTGTGTCCCGTGATGTACCTAAAAAAAAAAGGATTTTACAGGTAAGCTGTTATAAAAAATCCTATTTTTTGATTAAGTTCTATTGGCAGATAGCATGTCTAATTTTATTTGTTGTCTTTTTTTAATGCACAATAAAAAAATTGTGTAGAATAATACTTGGCTCTGTGTTTTACTTCAAATGACAGTTTGGGAGTCGGCAGTTACATTTTATAAAATACAATGTAATATTAACAAGGGACACCAACATAGTTGTATCTTTGATCTTAAAAACTACGGGATAATGGTGTTGTGGTAACTTGCACAAATAAAAAAAAAAAAAGCATAATAATATTATTCTTGATATCCCTAGAAAAAAAAAAGCCTTTGAAAATTTGTTTGCAATAACTCCATCAGTATCACCAGCAAAGCAGCTTCATTATTATCCCATTAAAGAAGAAGATAAATTGTGCGCTGCGTTTGGAGATTTCATAATTTGCCGCGTCACGAATGTTAATTCTCCATTACGAGCGCTAGTTTACAAGACCGACCGCTTCCGGCTCATCCTTGCTTCAGAGCATGCAGCAATGCGACAACACACATTTGTCTGCGGAAAATTTAAAAACCCGCCATCCAACATTTGTCCGCGGAAAATCCGACACTTGTCTAATGGAGCGTACAAACGGTCGGATTTTCCGCCAACGGCCTGTCATCAAACAATTCCCTTTAGAAAATCCGATCGTGTGTACGAGGGCTTTATTCACCCACTAGTCCCCTGCCATTACCCTGTTATTTACCCACTAGACCCCTGTTATTCCCCTTATTCATCTACTAGTCCCCTGCCTTTTCGTCATCATTCCAGTCAGGGCCGTCTTTAATTTTGATTGGGCCCTGGGCAAACATTTTCTTGGGGCCCCCCCTCCATTCTGAGACATACAAAAAATAGCAGGTAGACTCAAAATCAGTTTACTGCAGCAGATCACGCAGCGATTGCAATTGTTTGCCAGAGGTTACAGCCTATCCTTACTGCTCACTGGCTGTTTTCTAGAGTTTACAACACATAATTTCTGCTTGCCGATTGGTTGCTAGAGGTTAATGTACATTATTAGCGCTCACTAATTGGTTGCTACGGGTTACAGCACATCATTACCACTTACTGATTGGTTGCTAGAGATTAAAGCAGATCACTACTGTTCGCTGATTGGTTGCTAGAGGTTAATGCACATCATTACCTCTCACTGAGCGGTGGAGCAATCCCAAATTGAGCAAGTAAAGGGGCATAATAATATACATACTACAGGAGAGTGTCAGAGAGTGCAGACATACTACAGGAGATTACCAGAGACTGCGGACATACTGCAGGAGATTACCAGAGACTGCGGACATACTGCAGGAGATTACCAGAGACTGCGGACATACTGCAGGAGATTACCAGAGACTGCGGACATACTGCAGGAGACAATTAGAGACTGCGGACATACTGCAGGAGTTTACCAGAGACTGCAGACATACTGCAGGAGACAATTAGAGACTGCGGACATACTGCAGGAGATTATCAGAGACTGTGGACATACTGCAGGAGACAATTAGAGACTGCGGACATACTGCAGGAGATTACCAGAGACTGTGGACATACTGCAGGGGACAATTAGAGACTGCGGACATACTGCAGGAGATTACCAGAGATTGCGGACATACTGCAGGAGACAATCAGAGACTGCGGACATACTGCAGGAGACAATCAGAGACTGCAGACATACTGGAGGAGACAATCAGAGACTGCGGACATACTGCAGGAGACAATCAGAGACTGCAGACATACTGCAGGAGACAATCAGAGACTGCGGACATACTGCAGGAGACAATCAGAGACTGCGGACATACTGAAGAAGATTACCAGAGACTGCGGACATACTGCAGGAGACAATTAGAGACTGCAGACATACTGCAGGGGATTACCAGAGACTGCGGACATACTGCAGGAGACAATTAGAGACTGCAGACATACTGGAGGAGACAATCAGAGACTGCGGACATGCTGCAGGAGACAATCGGAGACTGCGGACATACTGCAGGAGATTACCAGAGACTGCGGACATACTGCAGGAGACAATCGGAGACTGCGGACATACTGCAGGAGATTACCAGAGACTGCGGACATACTGCAGGAGACAATCAGAGACTGCGGACATGCTGCAGGAGACAATCGGAGACTGCGGACATACTGCAGGAGATTACCAGAGACTGCGGACATACTGCAGGAGACAATCAGAGACTGCGGACATACTGCAGGAGACAATCAGAGACTGCGGACATACTGCAGGAGATTACCAGAGACTGCGGACATACTGCAGGAGATTACCAGAGACTGCGGACATACTGCAGGAGATTACCAGAGACTGTGGACATACTGCAGGAGACAATTAGAGACTGCGGACATACTGCAGGAGATTACCAGAGACTGCAGACATACTGAAGGAGACAATTAGAGACTGCGGACATACTGCAGGAGATTACCAGAGACTGTGGACATACTGCAGGAGACAATTAGAGACTGCGGACATACTGCAGGGGATTACCAGAGACTGCGGACATACTGCAGGAGACAGAGACTGCGGACATACTGCAGGAGATTAGCAGAGACTGCGGTCATACTACAGAAGACAATCAGAGACTGCGGACATACTGCAGGAGACAATCAGAGACTGCAGACATACTGCAGGAGATTACCAGAGACTGTCTTCTGTAGTATGTCCGCAATCAGAGACTGCGGACATACTGCAGGAGATTACCAGAGACTGCGGACATACTGCAGGAGACAATCAGAGACTACAGACATTATACAGGAGATGGTCAGAGAACTTTCAGCAATGCACAGCTTTACAGTTTAATAACACAGCTCAGGGTTTAATCAGTCTGGCATTTAATGAGTGTAAGGACATACCTGGCCAGCCAAACTAACTACATACATTCAGGTGTGTGGGCGGGGCTTCCACTCTCTGCTCTCACTACAACAGCCGGGAGCTCCACTGATGCTTTGTTGGGGGGCCTGCGTCACCCGTGAATTGGGGCCTCGATGACAGCTTTGCAGAGCGCACAGAGGACATGGGAGGATGTATTCCCGCGCTAGCCAGTTGAGAGGGGCGGGGCCGGGAGCTCCACTGATGCTCTGACCCCGCCTACGTGCAGCCTGTGTACTCGGAAAAGAGCGTCTTTAGTGAAAGCCAGTGATCGGAGTGGGAGTGTCATTGGAGCTCCCGGCCCCGCCCCCGGACTTCTGTATTCACCAGCCAGTATAGAGGGGGCGGGGCCGGGAGCTCCACTGATGCTCCCACTCCAATCACTGGCTCTCACTACAGACGCTCTTTTCCGAGTATACAGGCTGCACGTAGGCAGGGTCAGAGCGTCAGTGGAGCTCCCGGCCCCTCCCCCTCTCAGCTGGCTAGTGCGGAATACAGCCTCCCGTATCCTCTGTGCGCTCTGCAAAGCTGTGATCGGGGCCCCAATTCACGGCTAGCGCGGGCCCCTCAACAAAGATTGGGCCCAGGGCAAGTGCCCCGTTTGCCCTGCGCTAAAGACGGCCCTGATTCCAGTTATTCACACACTATTCCCCTGTTATTCACTCACTAGTCCTCTGCTATTCCCCCATCATTCCCGTTATTTGCTCACCATTCACCTACTATTCCTCCATTATTTACCCACTATTTCCCCATCATTCCCGTTATTCACCCACTATTCCACTGTCATTTATCCACTAGTCCCCTGCTATTCACCCATTATTCCCCTGCCATTCTATCATTCTCTTGTTATTCACCCACTATTCCCTGTTATTTAACCACTAGTCCCCTGCCTTTTACGCATCATTCCCCTGTTTTTCACCCACTAGTCCTCTGCAATTCCTTCATCATTCCCCTTTTATTTGCCCACCATTCACCTATTATTCCTCCATCATTCCCGTTATTCACCCACTATTCCGCTGTCATTCATCCACTAGTCCCCTGCCATTCTCCTGTTATTCACCCACTATTCCCCCCATCATTCCCCTGTTATTCACCCACTATATTCCTGAAAGTTTCCCATCATTCCTCTGTCCTTCCCCCACCATTCACCCACTATTCCTCCGTTATTTCCACTGTTATTCACCCACTACTCCCCATCATTCCTATTATTCACCCACTATTCCCCTGCCAATTTCCCATCATTCCCCTGTCATTCACCTATTGTTCCCCTGCTATTCCTCCAATATTCCCCATCATTTCCCCACCTAAACCTTCCAGCTCACACACGTATCGTCAGATCTTACCGCGGCGCATTTTACCTGCATCTTACCGAGGTGTTGGGTCACCAACTCCTCATGTATTAGTGAGAGCTTTGAGGGTTAAGCATTGTCCCTGTGTGGTGGGGAAAGGAACGCATTGGGGACCCGCTGACCTGAGCCCCCTCCAGGATATCCTCCGGGGTCAGCAGTAGCGTCAGTAGAGGGTCAGCACACCTCGTCCCTCCAGGAAATGCGTTGTAGAAGAACCTCCAGATAACCGACACATCGCCCCCCCCCCCCCCCCCCCCTGTACACCATGTACTCCATATACAGGGGAGTCAGCATTAACATTCACAAAGAGTACCTGTCACTGAATCCATTATCCTACAACATTTCACTGATAGAAGAGACTGCAGAGACTGCTGCTCTGTGCCATCACTTATACTCAGTGAGGAGAGCTCTGAGAGTTGATTGAAGGGAAGGGACACCCCCCCCCCCCTTCACACAGCGCACAGGAACAGAGCTGAGGCTATCAATCACAGGCTGTGTGCTGGTGCTTCCTCCCCGTCACCATTTTTCTCTTGGTGTCGGGAAAACTTGTCAGATGTGACTCATGCTGATAGCAGAGGAAGGAGGCAGCAGACAGAAATTACACTATAGAGGGATATGCTTTGTTCATATTTCATGCCTGAGGTTTACATCCACTTTATATTACAAGAAGATATCCGAGAAAAGCATTTAGCAAAGGACTGATGAAGAATGGGGTCATGTGATAAGAGACTGCTTTCATGTTATGGAAAAACTGCTGCCATGTCATAAGAGCAAGGCTGCCTTCAGGGGGGACAGCCAATACAAACGTAGGGGGCCCGGACGTCCCGAGGGGCCTGGCTGTCTGGGCATCCCGAGCTTCCCTCTCTGCTACACAGCTTACTTTGTTTGGCTTGCAGCAGTGTGCGGGCGGGGCATCAGGGATCACGTGAGCGGTGGTGGAGCGCGGTTCAGTCAAAGTGAGGGATCAGAGCTTGGTTGGGGGGGGGGGGGTTGTGGACCGGCCTTCCCATTGAATGTGTAGGTGCTACATTGCTGCTGCATGATTCCTATACCTGTGAGCTGAGCTGATGTTTTTGGGCTGTCTCTTTGCTGGAATGGGATGTTTCTTTGCTGGATTTGGCTTTCTCTTTACTGGAGGGGATGTCTCTTTGCATTATTGGGCTGTCTCAATTGGTCTGCCAGTGTGAAAGGGGCCAGAACTGTTAAATCTTTGCTGGATTTGGCTGTCTCTTCTCTGGGAGGGGATGTCTCTACTGGAAGGGGATGTCTCTTTGCTACATTGGGCTGTCTTTTTGCTGGATTGGGTTGTTTCTTTGCTGGATTGGGCTGTCTCTTTGCTGGAGGGATTTCTCTTTGCTATATTGGGCTGTCTCTTTGCTGGGGGATGTCTTTTTCCTGAAGGGGCTGTTTCTTTGCTGGATTGGGATGTCTCTTTGCTGGAGGGGGGGGGGGGGGAGTCTGTTTGCTATATCGGGCTGTCTTTGCTGGATTGGGCTGTCTCTTTGCTGGAAGAGATGTCTCTGCTATATTAGTCTCAATTGGTGTGCCAGTGTGAAAGGGGCCATGGCTGTCTCTTTGCTGAGAGGGGATTTCTCTTTGTAACATAGGGCTGTCTCTTTGCTGGATTTGGATGTCTCTTTTCTGGAAAGGCTGTCTCTTTGCTATATTGGGATGTCTCTTTGCTGGATTGGGCTGTCTCTTTGCTATATTAGGATGTTTCTTTGCTGGGCTGGCTGTTTGTTTACCAGAGGAGATGTCTCTGCTATATTAGGCTGTCTTTTTGTTGAATTGGGTTTTTCTTTTTGCTGGAGGGGATGTCTCTTTGCTATATTAGGCTGTCTTTTTTCTGAATTGGGCTGTCTCTTTGCCTGAGGGGATGTTTCTTTGCTGGATTGGGCTGTCTCTTTGCTGGAAGGGGATGTCTGCTTGCTAGATGGGGCTGTCTCGCTTGGTCTGCCAGTGTGAAAGGGGCCATAACTGTTAAATCTTTGCTGGAAGGGCTGCCTCTTTGCTGAGAGCGGATGTCTCTTTGTGTTATTGGGCTGTCTCAATTGGTCTGCCAGTGTGAAAGGGGCCAGAATTGTTAATTCTTTGCTGGATTTGGCTGTCTCTTCGCTGGGAGGGGATGTCTTTACTCGAAGGGGATGTCTCTGCTACATTGAGCAGTTTTTTTGCTGTATTGTGATGTTTCTTTGCTGGATTGGACTGTCTCTTTACTGGAGAGATTTCTCTTTGCTATATTGGGCTGTCTCTTTGCTGGGGGATGTCTTTTTCCTGGAGGAGCTATCTCTTTGCTGGATTGGGATGTCTCTTTGCTGGATTAGGCTGTCTCCTTGCTGGATTGGGATGTCTCTTTGCTATATTGGGCTGCCTCTTTGCTAGAGGGGATGTCTCTTTGCTATATTAGGCTGTCTCAATTGGTCTGCCAGTGTGAAAGTGGCCATGGCTGTCTCTTTGCTGAGAGGGAATGTCTCTTTGTTACATCGGGCTGCTCTTTACTGGAGGGGATGTCTCTTTGCTGGGCTGTTTCTTTACCAGAGATGTCTCTGCTATATTTGGCTGTTTTTTGAAAGGGGCCATGACTGGTAAATCTTTGCTGGATGGGCTGTCTCTTTGCTGGATTGGGATGTATCTTTGCTATATTAGGCTGTCTCAATTGGTCTGCCAGTGGGAAAGGGACCATGGCTGTCTCTTTGCTGAGAGGGGATGTCTCTTTGTTAGATTGGGCTGTCTCTTTGCTGGATTGGGCTGCCTCTTTGCTGGATTGGGCTGCCTCTTTGCTGGATTGGGCTGCCTCTTTGCTATAGTGGTCTGTCTCTGTGCTGGATTGGGATGTCTCTGCTATATTTGGCTCGATTGGTCTGCCAGTGTAAAAGGGGCCGAACTTTCATAAATCTTGAAAGTACGGATGGCTTGAAATAAACTCTTCATTTTTATATATTTATTTGTAAAAGTGTTAAAATAAAAGTGGGTGCACTGAAGCACTCGGTGGGATGGCCAGCGGCCTGGGGAATGTTGGCGGTCAGGCCCAAAGCTGTGTAAGGGGCCCCCGAAATTTCTGATGGCTGCCCTGAGAGGAGAGATCTGGGGTCTTATAAACCCCAGATATCTCCATAAAGAGGACCTGCCATCCCTTATTTCTATTACATTTCTTGTGATAGAAATTAAGGTGATCAAAAAAATAAAATCAATAAAAAAAAAAAAAGTGCCCCCATCCCACCGTGCTTGCATGCAGAAGCGAATGCATACATACATAGGTCGCGCACTCATATGTAAACAGTGTGTGCACCAACGTTCGAGCGAGAGCAATAATTCTAGCGCTAGATCTTCTCTGTAACTCTAAACTGGTAATTTGTAAAAAATTTTAAAGCGTCGCCTATGGAGATTTTTAAGTACCAAAGTTTGGCTCCATTCCACGAGCGTGCGCAATTTTAACGCGTGACACGTTTGGTATTGATCTACTCGGCGCGACATCATCTTTTATACTTTAGCAAAAAAAACAGTTATATATTGTGTCTTTTTGCATTAAAATTCATTAAATTGTATTTTATTTAACTTTTTAAACCTGCGTAAATGCTGCGTGACATAAGAAATTGCAACAACCGACATTTTATTCTCTAGGGTCTCTGCTAAAAATATACATTTAATGTTTGGGGGTTCCAAAACATTTTCTAGCAAAAAATAAATTAAATAAATAAAAATACAGATTTTTACATGTAGGAGAACGATGTCAAAATTGGCCGGGGTGGGAACTGGTTAAACGTGCAAAAAAAAAAAAAAAACCCACAAAATCGGCTCCGGCAGCGAAAGGATTTGACGCTAAACATGTGACCTCCGCTGCCAGGGGACTCGGCCCGCCGAAGTTCCCGTTTTATGGCGGTTTGCAGAACAAACGCTGAACATCTACGAAATGATTCTGAATAAAATCCTCTGATTGGCTCCTGAATAGCGATGGTTTTGGAAGACGAGGCCAATTGTCTCGACACACATGAATAACGCGGCCGCATTTCCACATTATGGGAGCGGATTCCTTCTTACAGACGCCATGAAGATCAATCGCCCGTCGCTGCTCATTCATTGGATCATTGCACACGACTGATTGCATAGATTCCTCATCTGTACAATGCACTTGCTGATTCTGGAGGCAGCTGCGCCCTCTTGTGGTCAAAAAAAGTAGGACACCATTCAGCACAATGGGAGGTCACAAGAAAAAGCAGTGCTCTTCCTGGTATGTGGAGGTGCCTAGGTGCCTAATCTCATAGCCATTGATCTGCAGTGTGAGGATCTAAGTCAGGGATATGCAATTAGCGGACCTCCAGCTGTTGCAGAACTACAAGTCCCATGAGGCATAGGAAGAATCTGACAGCCACAAGCATGACACCCAGAGGCATGATGGGACTTGTAGTTTTGCAACAGCTGGAGGTCCGCTAATTGCATATCCCTGATCTAAGACATGTCTGCTTCTGACTGCTATTCTCAGGAGATCTGGATCCCAGAGGGGGGGGGGGGGGGGGTGACCAGGCTACAGGGGAAAGTCAGGTCTCTAGACAGGGCTGTGCTGTGCGGCAGAGCTGAGTAAATCTCAGGACTGGATAGACAGAAAGACAGGGCTGCAGGCTGGGTGTGCCGCCAGGCAGAGTTGTGTAAATCTCAGGACTGGATAGACAAATACAGGGCTCCAGGATGGGTGTGCGGTGTGACAGAGCTGTGCAAATTTCAGGATTGGATGGACAAAAGTACAGGTCTCCAGGTTGTGTGTGCTGTGTGGCAGAAATGTGTAAATCCCAGGACTGGATAGACAAATACAGGACTCCAGGTTGAGTCTAATGTATGGCGGAGCTGTGTAAATCTCAGTACTGGATGGACAGAAATACAGGTTCTCCAGGTTGAATGTAGTGTATGGCAGAGCTGTGTAAATCTCAGGACTGGATGTACAGGGCATCCTATGCGGTAGAGATCATTGATCTCAGAGGTTTTCATGTCGTCTGTCACCCACATCACTATCAGAATCTTCCATTTCAGAAAATGGAAAAAAAAAAAAAAAAAAATTGCACAGATCAGCAGAACGCTCTGCGGACTTTCCCCGAGTCTCTCTGCACTCCGGGGCTTCGCGTGTTCCGTCTCAGTGAGAAGTGGGATCTGCTGACTCCGCAGAATGTTCCGGGAAGGATTTCCTGGCTCCGGGTGGAGTGAGGACGGAGTTCCTGAGCACACCAACAGCGCGTGCGATTATTTCCAACAGACAAGCCGGGTGCGTCACGTCCTGTTTGTCCGCAACTCGGGAACTACAGAGAGAGAAGCGCAGAACCAGATCAGGTCATTATTAAAAGGGCAACTCCAACTAAAACTGAAAAATGGAGCCTTAATCACCTATTGTCTACCAACCCCCACCCTCGGTGGTTCCCGGGGGTCCCCCATTCCACAGGGGTGGGGGTTGGTAGACAATAGGTCTGCGGGACTGCGGATCCATTCCATATTCAATGATCGAATTTTCCAATAAAAGGATCGACTTTGTTGTCAGAATCCCTCAACTTCCCGGAGCTCATTTCTGGGATCCGGGCCACTTAGAATGTTCCCCCCCCCCCCCCCCCCCCCATGAGGCCAACACAAAACACGTCTTCTAAATAACTACCCCCCCCCCCCCCCCCCCTCCTATAGGTGTCTGGACAACATAGAACTGAACTACGGGAACATGCAGGGCGGGGCTGTGACCGGTTACCCCCCCCCCCCTCGAGCCTTTAAAGCGCATTAAGATGTGCGACCAGTAGGTGGAAAACCCAGGCTTTGGGCTGCCACGCCCCACTTCCCACCACCCACTTCTCATCACCCATAACCCACAGCTCGCCTCCCACCACCCACAGCCCACCGCTCGCCTTCCACCACCCACAGCCCGCCTTCCACCACCCACAGCCCGCCTCCCACCACCCACAGCCCGCCTCCCACCACCCACAGCCCGCCTCCCACCACCCACAGCCCGCCTCCCACCACCCACAGCCCGCAGCCCACCGCTCGCCTCCCACCACCCACAGCCTGCCTTCCACCACGCACAGCCCGCAGCCCTCCGCTCGCCTCCCACCACCCGCAGGACGCCTTCCACCACTCACCAGCCACAGCCCGCCTCTCACCGCCCACAGCTCGCCGCCCACAGCCCGCCTCTCACCGCCCACAGCCCGCCTCTCACCGCCCACAGCTCGCCTCTCACCGCCCACAGCCCGCCTCTCACCGCCCACAGCCCGCCTCTCACCGCCCACAGCCCGCCTCTCACCGCCCACAGCCCGCCTCTCACCGCCCACAGCCCGCCTCTCACCGCCCACAGCTCGCCTCTCACCGCCCACAGCTCGCCTCTCACCGCCCACAGCTCGCCTCTCACCGCCCACAGCTCGCCTCTCACCGCCCACAGCTCGCCTCTCACCGCCCACAGCCCGCCTCTCACCACCCACAGTTCGCCTCCCACAGCCCGCCTCTCACCACCCACAGTTCGCCTCCCACAGCCCGCCTCTCACCACCCACAGTTCGCCTCCCACAGCCCGCCTCTCACCACCCACAGTTCGCCTCCCACAGCCCGCCTCTCACCACCCACAGTTCGCCTCCCACAGCCCGCCTCTCACCACCCACAGTTCGCCTCCCACAGCCCGCCTCTCACCAGCCACAGCCCGCCTCTCACCAGCCACAGCCCGCCTCTCACCAGCCACAGCCCGCCTCTCACCAGCCACAGCCCGCCTCTCACCAGCCACAGCCCGCCTCCCACAGCCCACAGCCCGCCTCCCACCGCCCGCCAGGTTGAGTCTAATGTATGGCGGAGCTGTGTGCAACTTATCACCCATAACCCACCCCCCACAGCTCACCTCTCATCACCCATAACCCGCCACGCACAGCCGGCCTCTCACAGCTTGCTTCTCATCACCCACAACCCACCTCTCACATTTCACCACCCACAACCTGCTTCTCATCACCCACAGCTCATCACAGCACACAGAATTTCACCACCGCCGCACAGAAAACGCCAAGTCCTTGATACAAACATACTCTTTATTGGGGAGAGTTCCTCCGAGCCCCCGACATCTCCAGCTCCCTCTACTGTTTGGGTAGAGCATGATTTACAGTCTGACGGGTGTGGGGTATGGGGGGCAGTGCAGAGTGAAGGAGGCTGGGAGATGATGGGGGAGGGGCTTTTCACAGCTCAGGATTATAGAACACAAACTAAAACATACATGAAATAAATAAAAGGTATGATGATGGGACACTCTGCTACACGAGAAAATCACATCCACTTGTGATTGTATGGAGGATTTGTCTTCATCCCACAGACGTGCAATATCGTCCATCGACAGCGCGGTCCGCCACGGTCACTAGTCACACTGTGTAGATAATACCGACTAAGACGAGAATTGGATGCCAAAAATAGAATATAAATACACTGCGAGTCCGGACACAAAACATCCACCCCCTAGTGGAGGGACCACAACCTGAACAAGATGGGCGGAGCTCTCGCCTCCTCTCTAGGCAGCCATGATTAAGAAGGGAAATATTAAAGCAGGAGGAGGAAAGATCAGGATGTAGTCAGGTGACCGATTTCCAGATACAGGAAATAAATATCCACATCGTCAGCGCTTCTGTCCAATATGGCGTCTCTGTCGTACCTTCGCGTCACACAGTTTGCAAGTCTTTATCCGGGGGGGCGGTCTGCGCGTCCCTCCCCCATGACTCTCCTCTGGCTCCCTGTCCCGGGAGGGAGCACAGCGCGGGGTGGGGGGGCGGGGCGGATGTTGATAGAGGAGGGTGCAGCATGGCAGGCGAGGGTGGTAGCCAGCGTCAGACCTCACAGAGTACGACGGGGAAGTCCACATGGATGCACGGGTGGTCTAACTTGATGGTGCCCTGTGTGGGGGGAGGAGGAGAGTGAGGACAGTAAGAGAACTGAGATTCTGACAACCAATCAGATCCATGGATTTGGAGTTATAATTTTCGGCAGCATCCAATCACATTCAGGCTTGGTTCACACGAATGTGATCTTCAGTGCGACTTGCTTGCAACTTCAATACACTTTACTCACAAAAGTCGCATCAGATAAGAAGCGATTCCTATGAGACTGAGGCAATCAGTGGGGTTATTTTTTATTTTTTTTAACCCTTTTTCCTCCCTGGTCATTCAAAAAAAAAAAAAAAAAAAAAACTCAAGCACATTCCATTTACACCTGAGCATAACAGAAACGCGTGTTCCCACTTGCGTTTACGCGTCTAAATCGTGTAAATAATTGCATGTCATGCATAGAGCGGCACATTCACTTAAAACGTGCGACAAAGGCCCACCGCAGCTCCAGAACCTTTTTGGTCGTGGAGATTGTGCGTTTTATTCAGTGCGCATTTTTTGGTCACACGGCATTACCATACAAGGCTGCATTCAGATCTGCCCATCTCTGAATGCACAGCAACCACAAAGAAAACGCATGCTTTGCTGTGCGTTTTAAAACCGCTCTCCAAACATGCATCGTGTTTACATGGCCATAACGGAATTGGGGAGTCATTGATTAGGCTGCATTTACATTGACACGTTTATGAGCTGACGCAGAAATCGCGCTCGTGTTGCCATGACAGTTGATGCGCGTTCAGAACGCAGCCTTAATTAATGACACCCCAATCGCGATTAGCATTCCATTATGGCGATGCAAAAAACGCAATACACGTTTGCAGAGTGGTTTTCAAACGCACAGCGAAGGATGCCTTTTCTTTGTGGTTGCTGCGCATTCAGAAAGGTGCAGATGTGAATGCAGCTTCATATGGTTACGCCGTGCGAAAAACAACGCGCACGGAATAAAACACGCAATTCTGGAACTACGTCGGGCCTTTGTGGTTGCCGGCCAGATGTGACCGGAACCCAATTAATATAGGACAGCCCAATCATGGTGAGCAGACACTACAAATGTGCCAAAAACGCGTGACGCTCCATGGTTCTTGAGCAGGTTTGGGGCGTTTATCGCGCCCGCGTAAGTGAATGGGCTGCCCTATGCAAGATGCGTGCTTCGGCGTGAAAAAAAATGCGCCTTTCCACTACACTCAGGGTGAACGAAATGTGCTTAGGAGAGGTTTTTAGGCAGGAATGATGACCAGGGAGAAGAAGAGGAAAGGGTTAACAAAAAAAAACAAAAAACAAAACAACAAAAAAAAAAAAAAAACACATGATATCGTCAGTCACAAAGGAATGCGATTGGCATCGTTCAAAACAAAGATTTCCCTTGTCATGCGATTTAAGTCACATCAGAAGTCGCATGAACCGGGGCTCAGATTTTGGAATTTGCCTAAATGTGATTGGTGGATACCAAGTATCAAATCTACATTATAAAACATCAAGTGATTGTAACAATTTGCAGAATAAAATGGATACATTGAAAGTTTTCTGCTACAGAGTAACTGGACGTCAGGGGGGTGCGCAGATATTAAAGTGTTTGTTAACTCAAGAGTATAACTTACTGACAGCCCCTCTATTAAAGTGGTTGTAAACCCCCCCAAAAAACAAAAACACAAAACAAAAAAAAAAAAAACAAAAAAAAAAAAAAAACAACAACCTGCAATACAAAGGCATAATGAGCTAGTATGCACATTATGAAATACTCACCTTAGATCGAAGCCCCCACAGCGTTCCCCGTACACAGCTCCATCCGGTGACAACGCTCCTGGAGTTACTTCCGGGTATTGCGGGCTCCAGGGCTGCGATTGGCCGGAGCTGCGATGACATCACTCCTGCGCCTGTAACAGCACACTAGCTGAGGCAACGGCACGAACATGCCATTGCTTTAATGCGCACGTTCCGATGACGTCGGCACATGCTGATACAGGGGATATAACCTAAACCAGAGATATCCGGGGTAGCTACATGTAAGCCTTATTATAGGTTTATCTTGAGTAAAAAGTGGATTGTAAGCGTTTTGGCAGGCATACCACACTGTGTAAGTCTTTTCTAAAAAACGAGGCTTGCAAATAACTTTACGGCGATTTTCAGGCCGGTCACGTGACTCGCGGCCGCTGTATACCTCCGATACATGGCTTCTGCAGGAGGGGCCGAGATCTCCCTCTGACATCAGCCGGAGAGGTCACGTGGCCACTTAGCTCCTCCCACAGAAGCCCTGTCTCGGAGATGTAAAACTGCCTATGTAAACAAGGTCGATTCCCATTCTGCGTGTCCCAGTGATCGGGAACAGTGATCTGTCATGTCCTAGGTAGCCCATCCCCCCTACAGTTAGAACACACCCAGGGAACACAGTTAACCCATTGATTCCCCCCCCCCTAGTGTTAACCCCTTCCCTGCCAGTGACATTTATACAGTAATCAGTGCATTTTTATAGCACTGATCGTTGTATAAAATGGCACTGGTCCCAAAAAAAGCGTCAAAAGTGTCGGATCTGTCCGCTGCAATGTCGCAGTCTCGCTAAAAATCACTAATCGCCGCCGTTACCAGTAAAAAAAAAAAGCCATAAATCTATCCCCTATTTTTAGACGCGATAACTTTGCGCAAACCGATCAATATAAGCTTATTGGGATTTTTTTACCAAAATACGTAGAAGAATATATATCGGCCTAAACTGATGACTTTTTTTCATTTATTTTTGGGATATTATAGCAAAAAGTAGAAAATATTTCTTTTTTTTTCAAAATTGTCAGACTTTGTTTATAGCGCAAAAAATAAAAACCACAGAGATGATCAAATACCACAAAAAGAAATCTCTATTTGTGGGAAAAAAAGACGCATATTTGGGTACAACGACCGCGCAATTGTCAGTTAAAGCGGGATTCCGGCCAGGAAATTTTTTTTTTTTTTTTTTTTTAAATATGAGATTTGGGGTCAAAAAGTCCTCAGATCTCATATTTAGACTAAAATGCAAAAAAAAAAAAAAAAAAAGAAAAAGTCGTTTTAAAAAAATGACACAAGAAAAAATGTGCCTTTAAGAGAAGTGGGCGGAGCTGGTGTAATGGCGTCGCTCCGGCCGTCACATGGTATGGAGACGGGTGGGGGCCATCTTAGCCTCACTCATCTCCATACCGAGGAAGTGACAGGACCCGATCGCCTCCGCCGCTACCGACGGCTCCGGTAAGCGGCGGAGGGTGCGGGAGAGCGGCGGGAGGGGGGGTGGCACCTCTCCCGCCGCCGATAACGGTGATCTCGCGGCGAACCCGCCGCAGAGACCACCATTATCGTGTACAGAACCGCCCGCTGAAAAGATGGATACCTCGGTTGTGGCAGCAGCTGCTGCCGTTACCGAGATATCCATCTTTAAAAAAAATGACGTACATATACAGTGGGCGGTCCGGAAGTGGTTAAAAGTCAGCAGCTACAAACACTGTAGCTGCTGACTTTAAATAAGTACTTACCTGTCCTGGGTGCCCGCGATGTCGGCCGTCTGACTAAGGGACACAGGCAGTGGAGCCTTGTGGCTTCACAGCCAGTTTCCTACTGCGCGAGCGGCGCGGCGCTCTGTGAATGGCCCCATGGTTTTCTGGGAACACACACAGTTCCCAGAAGGCAACGGGGCCGCTCACCGAGGAGCAGGACACGCCGCGGAATAGGAAGAGGCAGATTAGGAAGATTGCCTAGCAACAAGGGTTCAGGTAAGTTTAAAACATTTTTTTTTCTTTAATTTTTTTTTTTTTTTTTTTACGATTTTCATGCTATTTATTTTAGGGTGGCCCTCCACTTTAAGGCGACGCAGTGCCGTATCGCAAAAAAGGACCTGGTCATTAAGGGGGAAAATCCTTCCAGGACTGAAGTTGTTAATCTGCTTTAAGGGAACAGGATCTGAATTTCTTTTTTTTGGGGGTTAACAAACACTTTAAAACTCCCACTATACCACCTGCTAATGAATTATAAAGTGGAATTAACCCTTCACTGTCCACAATTAACAAATCTCCCTGAGCTTACGTTCTCCTGCCAGGGTGGCGGTCGTTACCTGTGGTCGCAGGTTCTTCTGGATGCGTTTGAGTTTCGCCCGCTTGCGGCCATTTTTTGTCACGATTGTTTCCTCGTAGAATTCGTGCGCCAAATCTCCATCCTCATCGAAGAACATGGAGCTGGGGGGGAGAGAGCCGGGCGGTGAGTACATGCAGGGCAGGATATACAGGATTTTATAGGGCACAGACTGAAGCCTCAGCAGGAAAAAAATGACACTAAAGGGTCCATGTTTAAAACAATTGTTGCACGAATATCAAATCTTCTTGCAATCTTAATGAAACTTTACTGTATGTTTTCCAACAGAATACTTCCTATAGCATCAGCTCCATCTAGTGGCCAAAATCTGGTACAGTTTTCTGAAATACCTCAATGAGAAAACATTCTGCATTTTAACCACTAGATGGAGCTGATGATACAGAAATTAATTTATTAAAGTGATTGTTTTTTTTTTTTTTTATTTAAACGAGACTTTACATATAAGTTATAGTTACCTCCTCTGTGCAGTTGGTTTTGCACAGAGCAGCCCGGATCCTCCTCTTCTCGGGTCCCTCTTTGCTGTTTCTGGCCCCTCCCTCCTTGCTGTTCCTGCCCCCCTCCTGTCGAGTGCCCCCACAGCCAGCAGCTTGCTATGGGGGCACCCGAACTGAGTCACAGCCCTGTGTGTCCATTCAGACACGGAGCCCCAACCCAGCCCCGCTCCCTCTCTCATCTGATTGGCTAACTGACTTTGATTGACAGCCGTGGGAGTCAATGCTTTGTCTGAGCCAATTAGGAGTGTCCTGGACGGCCAAGGCGCTCGTGGACATCCCTGGAGAGAAATGGGGCTCAGGCAAGTAATTGGGGGGTGCTGGGGTGGCTGCTACACACAGAAGGTTTTTTTATCTTAATGCATTAAGATTAAAAAAACAAAAAAAAAAAAAAAAAAACGTCTGCCTTTACAACTACTTTAGTTAACAAATTGCATTTGTGTAATGTGAACGCAACTTCACTGTATGGTTTAGATGAATTCCTGCATCATCAGCTCCATCTAGTGGCCAGAATGCGATAGCCAATATCTGAAATACTTCCATGAGAATATATTCTGCATTTTGGCCACTAGATGGAGCTGATGATACAGCAACCGATCTATTAAATTGTATTTGTGTAATTTGAACATAATTTTCACTCTATGGTTTGTCATAGATTATGTAAAGTATCATCGGCTCCATCTAGTGGGCAAAATGCGATAGCCAATTCCTGAAAAAAAACTCAATGAAAATAAATTCTGCATTTTGGCCACTAGATGGAGCTGATGATACAGGAATTCATCTATTAGAAAACATACGGTGAAATTGTGTTCAGCTTGCACAAACGCAATTTTTTAATTAATAGATTATTCCTGTTTCATCAGCTTTATATAGTGGCCCAAATGTCGTACAGTTTTCTGAAATACCTGAAACGATTCTGCATTTTAACCACTAGATGGAGCTGATGATACAGGAATTGATCTGCCGGTGTTAGAAAACATACAAAAAAAAATTGTGCTCAGCTTGTGCAAATGTAATTTGTTAATTAATAGTTTGATTCCTGCGTCATCGGGACATGGAGGGACAGGCCCTATGTAATGGGCAGGGGGAGCAGTGAGATACTCAATGAACGAGGATGGAGAGGGATAGGGATCCAGGGATGGGGGGGGGGGGGGGGGGGCCAGAAGCAATGGGTGGCCGATATTTGGCCATCTTGTAAGCACTACAAGTCCCAGGAGACATTACAAGACTGACAGCCACAAGCAAAGACTTCCAGAGACAGGAGGGATGATGGGATTTGTAGTTTTGCCAGTGCTGCTCTGAGCTCATCACTCCTACGGATGGTGACATTGGATGGCTCATTTATCTGGCAGCTGACGTTTGCTCTCTGGTTGTCACGAGGAGTCAGCAGACCTTTGCTCCTCCTGCACTGTGGATGTCATTGAAGCTCCAATATAAAACGCAGATAAGGAGTCGCCTTCTTCTGGAACAAG
>JBBDGP010004601.1:0-22748 GCA_037952835.1 Lithobates septentrionalis | reverse complement strand
GTCATAACCCCACCCCCCCCCCCGGCTTCCTCAATGGTTTTCTCGGGCTCTCCTGTCCCACTGGGGAATCTGAGAATGCAGCCGATGGTTCCACCAGCTGACCATAGGGCTGATCGAAGACCAGAACGGCTCCAGTCATCTCTATGGCCTAAGAAACCGGATGCTACGAGCATTTCATGACTTCGGTTTCGCAAGCTATAAACAGCGCCATTGGGAAAGAATCTTATCACAGATCTTGGTGTGGTCAGATGCTTTGAGGGCAGAGAGGAGAGATCTAGAGTCTAATAGAACCCAAGTTTTTTTTTAAAAAAAGAGTACCTGTCACTACCTATTGCTATCATAGGGGATGTTTACATTCCCTGTGATGACCATAAAAATGGGGGGGGGGGGGGGGGGGGGGGAACACCCCTGCCCCCCGTGCTTGCGCGCAATGGCGAACGCAAGCGTAGGTCTCGTGTCATATGTAAACACCAATTGCACCATGCATGTGGGGTATCGCAGCGAACCTCAGATCGAGGGCAGTAGATTTACAGAGGAGGTCTACTGCTAAAATTAAAGTGGTAACCTGTAAACATTTTAAAAATGTATGTCGTTTTGTCGCCGCTGCAAGCTTGTGTGCAATTTTAAAGCATGTCGTGTTTGGTATCCATGTACTCGGCATAAGATCATCTTTTATGTTTTACCAAACATTTGGGCAATATAGTGTGTTTTAGTGCATTAAAATTCCAAAAATATTGCGTTTGAAAAATCGCTGCGCAAATACTGTGTGGGGGGAAAAAAAAAATTGCAACATTGCATATTTATAACACTGATCGCTGTATAAATGCCAATGGTCCCAAAAATGTGTTTGATGTGTCCACCATAATGTCGCAGTCCCACTAAAAATCGCTGCCATTACTAGTAAAAAAAAAAAAGAGATAACAATAAGAATGCCATAAAACTATTCCCTATTTTGTAGACGCTACTTTTGTGTAAACCAATCAGTATATGCTTATTGCGATTATTATTATTATTATTATTATTATATATATATTTATTTTTTTACCAAAATGTAGAATACACACCGGCCTAAACTGTGGAAAAAAATATTATTATTATTATGACTTATTATTGCAAAAAGTAAAAAATATTGTGTGGGGGTTTTTTTTTTTTTATTTTTTTCAAAATTGTTGCTTTTTTTGTTTATAGCGCAAAAAATAAAAACTGCAGAGGTGATCAAATACCACCAAAAGAAAGCTTTATTTGTGGGGAAAAAAAGGACATCAATCTTGTTTGGGTGCAACGTTGCACAACCGCGCAATTGTCAGTTAAAGCGATGCAGTGACGTATCGCAAAAAGTGCTCTGGTCAGGAAGGGGTTAAAATCTTCCGGGGCTGAAGTGGTTAATTGGCTGCTGTCTAAATTGGCTTTAGTATGTGTGTACAAATTGGCAATATACTTGTGGTATCACATTCTGCATGCTGGTTCCAAGCCCATGTAAATAGGGAAGATTGAGGAAAGCTGTGGTGATCTACCTCTTAGAAAAAAAAAATATAATAATAATAATAATTGCCAAGCAAATTCTATGTAAAAGGTTTTCAAGTGTTTCAGACTTTGCCAAGAGTCTGATACTTCTGAATGGATACCAAACATATCTGAATAGTTAGATTGAGGCCCCTTTCACACGGGACGGATCCGTGATGATCAGCCCCGTGAACCTCCATTTTCTCAGCGGGGGTCGCTCCGTTGATCCCCGCTGAGCCGGCGGATGACAGGGCGGTCCCTGCACAGTGTGCAGGGACCGCCCTGTCAGATCTCCGCTCTCCCCTATGGGGAATCGGATGAACATGGATCATCTGTCCGTGTTCATCTGATCTGCTCTGCAGACGGATAGGAAAATAGGATTTTCCTCCGTCTGCAGAATCGGACCATAGCGGGGACGGATGATATTGGGTGTCAGCGGATGTTCATCTGCTGACACCCGCTATCCCATAGGGATGCATGTATGTCCGTATTTCATCCGAAAACGGATGGATGAAATACGGACATGCGGTCCGCACGTGTGAAAGGGGCCTAAGGCTCTGTTCACACTGGGGTGACATAGCTGCCCGACAAGTCGCGCTCCATTCAGTGCAATGGAACCGTTCTAATCGGAGCAACTCAAGTCACTCCAACTTAGAAAAAGGTTCCTGTACTACTTGGGGGCGACTTTCGGAGCTGCTTGCATTGACTTTTATTCCAAAAGACGCGCTTTGCAGGGCAGCTTCAGAGCCGGGCGACTTTGCAGCTGCCCCAGTGTGAACAAAGAATAAGGGTGCATTCACACCTGCAAAGGCACCCACACTCTAATTAAATGCGAGAAACCCAGCTGGACTTCCTGCGATTAACTGCGGAAAGCAGCACCATTAAATGAAAAGGGAGCCAGCCTACTGGCTCCCGCAGCAAAATTTAGCCACTTGCATGTAATCATCATTTATGCAGCAATCACATGTGAGTGATCAACCCTGGATGCAGACTGCATTATAGGTTTACATGCAAGTGGCTGCGATTAGTTGCAGGAGGTGGCAGCCTCAAGATTTAAAGGCTAAGTTCACTTTTATTTATTTATTTTTTCTAAATTCCAGCTCTCCTGTGTACTAGTATACCATTATTCCTCTGTGACACAAGAGACCTGTATCATGTGCCGCTCAGGCTCACTGAAAGGGGTGTCAATCTTATACATACATGTCCATCCCCATGACTAAGCTCAGAGGGGCAGGGAGAAATGTTTTGGGGGCGGTGGCCTGGCTGGAGTCCAGGCGGAGGTTTCCACTTGCCACCATACCTTGGAAAGCTATGGCTGTGCGGACACGGGGACATTTTTTTTTTCCATTATTGTGCCCATTGAAATCAGTGTGCTGCCCTATGCATGTTAAGGTAAAAATGAGCCAAAAAACATGTGCTCCCACTAGGTTAGGTGTGACTGGGGCCTGAATGTGAAATTGCTGTGTTTACACAAGAACTATGAGGCTCCATTCATATCTGTTTGTTTCTGAATGCATGGCAAACTGCACAGAAAACACGCACTTTGCCACGCAGTTTGAAAATGCACTGCAAACGCCCATCACACTTGCAGCGCAATTAAATGGTAATGGCACCCTAAGCGCAGATAGCAGGCGCACATCTGCTATATGACAAACGTGCTACAAGCACATGAAAAAGTGTGGTACACCTGCCACGATCCACTCTTTAAAAAAAAAAAAAGTTTTGCAACGTTTGTTATGCATAGGGCAGCCCATTCACCCTATGTGTGACGAGTGAAAACTGCTCAAACACCCCAGAAAACCCGTGTGCGGGAACGGGAGTTCCCGCTATGTGAAAATGTTTAAGGGGCCTGACAGCTGAGTGTCACCAACCACTCCCTCTTATATACTTGTATAAAGGTGGCCATACACTATGCAATCTGTACAATCTCAGTGCAACTTTCTTTAGGGCCCTTTCACGCTTGAGCGGTTTGCAGGCACTATTGCGCTAATAGCGCCTGAAAACGGACCTGAAAGCGCCGCTGCCGTGTCTCCAGTGTGAAAGCCTCGGGGCTTTCACACTGGAGCGGTGCGCTAGCAGGACGGGGTAAAAAAAATCTTGGCCCAAATTTATGAACAAAAATTTATCATGGAAACTAAAAGGTTTTTTTTCATAAAATTTCCCCCCCCTTTTTTTTTTTCACTTACCGTATGTCGCAAAAAATAAAGCTCTATTTGTATGAAAAATATGATAACAAAAAAATTTTGTTTGGGTACAGTGTTGCATGACTGAGTAATTGGCATTCAAAGTGTGAGAGCACTGAAAGCTAAAAATTTGGTCTGGGCAGGAAGGGTGTATAAATGCCCCTATTATAGCAAAAAAATATAATATAATATGTATATATATATATATGTATGTGTGTGTATGTGTGTGTGTGTATGTATATATGTATATATATATATATATATATATATATATATATATATATATATATATATATATATATATATATATATATATATATATATATATATATATATATATATATATATATATATATATATATATATATATATATATATATATATATATATACACACACACAAAATTGTTGCTTTTTTTTTTTTTGTTTATAGCACAAAAAATAAAAACCGCAGAGATTATCAAATACCACCAAAAGAAAGCACTATCTTTGTTTGGGTGCAGCGTTGCACGACTGCGCAATTGTTAGTTAAAGCGACGCAGTGCCGAATTGCAAAAAATGGCCTGGTGATTCAGCAGCCGAATCTTCCGGGGCTGAAGTGGTAGCAGCTTGCTCGGTTTACAAGAGGCCATTGGTAGGGTCAGACTGATCCCAAAAGCACCAGTGCTGATAAAATATGGCACAGACTTTTCTGCCAATTTCCACTGTCAATGCACACATTTGTCATGGCTTCTTAGTCTACAAATAAATATTGAATTCAGAAGGTAATGTGGTGTGTAGCAGATGGCTGATTTCTGTTTACACCTGGAAATCCCCTTTTAATTTTCTACTACTATTTAAAAAATGTATTGCATAAAGGCTTCATTACCATGCGTTTTGCTCCTAGGTTAAATGTTTGTAGCTTTGCTTAGTGGGTTTTAGTATGGGAATACTGGAAGCAATGTCAGCAAGATGTGGATGATGTTACAAATTACAGAAGAGAGACCCATTATGTGTGAAATGCCTAACAATTAAACAAGAGTAAACCTGATACTTCTGCATGCCAGTGACCCTGATATGAAGTGTAGCATGGCTTGCTGTGAAGGGGTGATTTGCTCTAAAAAGAGTTTACGGGAAATCTTTGAACCAGTGGATGGAGATACTTCAATAACTTTGTTTGTTTTAACCGTGCTGATTCTTTGTATGTTTTTGTATTTCATTTCTAAGTGCTTGCAGTACTGCTTTAGCCAAGGGGTTTGGATTTTTAAAAACAATGTATAACCAACATTTACACTTGGTGGAACTTTAGCTTAAATAAAAGACAAAAAAAAAGGATTTTTATTGCAGAAGATACATGTTTTCTGCAGCAGGCTCCATGCACACTAGCTTTTTTTTTTTTTTAAGCTCCAAAAACGCAAAATAAAAAAAGCTGGATGAAAAACGCTAATAGCGGTTTTGTGCCGGCCTGTAGTAGCGTTTTAGTAGCTTCTAGGAACGTTTTTACAGTACATGGGGAAAACAAACTGTTTAGGAGTGTTTTTAGTCATTCTTACGAGCAGTTAGTGTTGGTTTTTTTTTTTGTTTTTTTTTGTTTTTTTCTGCTGGAAAAACGCTCCAAAAACATTTCCTAGATGCTAAAGCTCAAAAAAATGTTAATAGCCTAAAGTATTGTGCATGGACACATAGGATAACCCTATTTAGCTCATAGGACCATAAGAAATTACTGTGCATTGAGCCTTACTGCCCGCCCTTGTTCAGTGAGCTGTGCATGTGCAGCTCACTTTAGAAAGTTAGCAATGCCAAAACTGTCAGTGCATTCCCGTGCATGCCCAGGAGTAACCTTACCACCACCTGGCCAAACTAAACAGCCAGAGATCAAGATCCGGATGCCAGTGGGTAACTCGGATGCTGGATCGAAGGTGAGTATAGTTCTGCTTTACGCTGGCCATATATTATACAGTCTGATTGTACAATCTCTTTTAGCTCTACCAACAACTTTTTGGCTTGTGCAACTTGATTTCCATTGAATGGATTGTATAGATTTGTCCTCAATGTAATGCAATGGATCTGTGATTAGTGCATCATGGATGCAGTGCACGGGCTTCTGCAGACTATTCCCCCAGCTCTAGGTCTGTAGGGATGTACAGACCTTCAGTTATGAGGCTGGGAGAAGTAAACAGTGGTACAAGTGATGTCACATTTTAGGCAAGTAGGGGGCAAGGTAGTGGGCTGGGAAATATGACCTTGTTTCATGTTGCGCTCTTTTAAAGTGGTTGTAAAGGCAGAAGGTTTTTTTTTATCTTAATGCATTAAGATAAAAAGCCTTTCGTGTGCAGCAGCCCCCCAAATACACTTACCTGAGCCCAATCTCAAACCAGAGGGAGAGAGATGCAGCTTGCTTCAGGTGCCCCCATAGCAAGCTGCTTACTGTGGGGGGGGACACAGGAAGAGGAGGATCAGGGCTGATCTGTGCAAAACCACTGCACAAAGCAGGTAAGTATAACATTTTTGTTGTTTTTAACAATGGGAGGCTTTAGTATCACTTTAATATGGGTGTAACACAAAAAAGGTGAGAAGGAGGGACTATTCTTCTAAAAGATGTCTGGTCCAAGTCAGTGACTCAAAGCATTGATAGCAGGCACAGCATGCCTCTATCATGTTACATTGGAGATTTAAGGCTCCATGCACATTGGCTTAAAAACATTGCTTCTACAGGCGTTTTCTGTTCTACCTGTAGAAGCTACTCAATGTTATCCTATGTGACCATGCACATTAGGACGATTACAGGCATATTTTGAGCTCAGCGTTTAAAGGCAGGCCGAAAAAAAAAAAAATACCTTCTGGTTTGCGTTTCTGAGTGGCGCTTTCTGGCAGAAAACATGCAAAACTCGTCTAAATGTTGTACAAAAAGCTCTAAGCATTTTTTTTCTGCCAAGGGAACTGCCTTTTTTTTTTTTTTTTTTTTTTTAAGCCCAGTGTGCATGTGATTCCTGTACTGTTTTGGGATATTCGAGCTGTTCATAACTAAGGTGTTCTTTCACTGTCAGATATATTGTGCTTAAAGAGGTTGTAAACTATTAAAAAACTTGTAAGACAAAGACATAATGAGCTAGTATGCATTGCATACTAATTCATTTTGAAATACTTACCTTAGACTGAAGCCTTCTGCACACCGCTGAAACGTTTGACGTTCTCCCCAGGGATTCTTTCAAGATTGCGGGGTCTGGCGCTGTGAGTGGCTGGAGCCGCGTGGATGTCATGCACACGGGAGCCGCAGTTCACGGCACAGGGCTCGGAAGGAACCGGGTGGCCGTTCCTTCAGTGCGCATGAGCCAGTGATGGCTGCATGTACAGTAAATATCTCCTAAACGGTGCATGTTTAGGAGATGGTTACACTACCTATAGGTAAATGTCTGCAGAGGAAGTTTACTTCCCCTTTAACCACTTACCCTCTCACTCTGGACAACCCCCAAGGACCAGAGCAGTTTTTATATTTCTGCTATGAACCTGTTTATTCAGCAATAACCATTGTTTAAAGCAGAGTTCCGCCCAAAAGTAGAACTTCTGCTGACTTGTCTCTTCCCCCCACATTTGGCACCTTTTTTGGAGGGGGGGGGGGGGGAGCGGATACCTGTCTTTGACAGATACCCCATCCCCACTTCTGGGAGACCAGGCCGCGGCGAATTACATTAGCAGCTTGGCTCCCTCTTCCTCCCTTCTCCTTCCCTCTCTGCCGGGCCATTAGGAGAGCGCAGCGGTGCCTTGCGCATGCACAGTAGGGACCCGGCGTGAATCCGTAATGCTTCACTACCAGGGTTCCATACCGGAAATGGCGGCGGCAGCACCCGACAGCTGATAACATCAGCTGCGGTGCCTACATCGCTGGACTCCAGGACAGTTAAGTGTCCCTATTATTAAAAGTCAGCAGCTGCAGTATTTGTAGCTGCTGGCTTTTAACCACTTAAGGACCAGCCTCGTTTTGGATTTTAGGTGTTTACATGTTTAAAACAGGTTTTTTTGCTAGAAAATTACTTAGAACCCCCAAACATTATATATGGTTTTTTTTTCTAACACCCTAGAGAATAAAATGGCGGTCATTGCAATACTTTTTTTTGCACCGTATTTGCGCAGCGGTCTTATAAGCGCACTTTTTTTGGAAAAAATTCACTTTTTTGAATAAAAAAATAAGACAACAGTAAAGTTAGCCCAATTTTTTTTTATATTGTGAAATATAATGTTACGCCAAGTAAATTGATACCCAACATGTCACGCTTCAAAATTGCGCCCGCTCGTGGAACAGCGTCAAACTTTTACCCTTAAAAATCTCCATAGGCGACGTTTAAAAAATTCTACAGGTTGCATGTTTTGCGTTACAGAGGAGGTCTAGGGCTAGAATTATTGCTCTCGCTCTACCGGTCGCGGCGATACCTCACATGTGTGGTTTGACCACCGTTTTTTCATATGCGGGCGCTACTCACGTATGCGTTCGCTTCTGCGCGCGAGCTCGTCGGGACAGGGCGCTTTAAAAAATTTTTTTTTTTTTTTATTATTTATTTTACTTTATTTTATTTATTTTTTCACTGTTTTAAAAAAAAAAAAAATTTTGGATCACTTTTATTCCTATTACAAGGAATGTAAACATCCCTTGTAATAGAAAAAAACATGACAGGTCCTCTTAAATATGAGATCTGGGGTCAAAAAGTCCTCAGATCTCATATTTAGACTAAAATGCAAAAAAAAAAAAGTCGTTTAAAAAAATGACACAAATAATTGTGCCTTTAAGAGAAGTGGGCGGAGCCGTCATAACGACGTCGCTCCGGCCGTCACGTGGTATAGAGACGGGTGGGGGCCATCTTGGCCTCACTCGTCTCAGTACCTCGGCAGTGACAAGTCCCGATCTCCTCCGCCGCTACCGACGGCTCCGGTAAGCGGTGGAGGGCGCGGGAGAGCGGCGGGAGGGGGGGTGGCACCTCTCCCGCCGCCGATAACGGTGATCTCGCGGTGAACCCGCCGCAGAGACCACCGTTATCGTGTACAGAACCGCTCACTGTAAAGATGGATACCTCGGTTGTGGCAGCAGCTGCTGCCGTTACCGAGATATCCATCTTCAAAAAAATGACGTACATATACAGTGAGCGGTCGTCAAGTGGTTAATAATTGCAGAGGTGGGCGGACCTCCCCTTTAAAGCTATATTAAAGGAGAAGTATGGCCAAAGATTTTTCAGCTTTTCTTCTCAATCTATGGATCACAGGAGTGCATTTTTGTTCTGCACTCCTGTGACTAAAGCCCGCTGTTAGCTGACATGCTAACAAGGCTCTGGATCGATCTCGACTTTTTATAGTACAGATCCACCCAGGTGCCTGGACCAGCAGCTGGCTCAGCCCCTAAGTGAGGAGCTGGTAGACTGAGCCAGTCACTCCTGCCCCCTTCACAGTCACTCCAGTGAGCGCTGGAGGGACAGAGCCAGTGACACAGTCCTCGACTCTGCTCACTGAGGACTGAGAACCGAGTGATCAATGGTCTTCGATCGTTCAGTTCTCAGTCTTGGATTGATGCTACATCCACCTAGGTAAGTATAGCTGTTTTTTTTTTTAAAACCCCATACTTCTCTTTTGATTGCAAAACCCAAAATATTGCAGCTTACCAATCATTAAGTATGATGGCTGCATTAGTTTTCTATTTTTAAGCTTTGCGCTGATCAGTAAAAATTCTGGTCAGTGGTGATCTGGCCAGTACACATCTCCTGTATTACAGTGCCTACACTCTGGATGAAAGAGCAACAGACACCTTTTTGGATAGCAGACTTCTCAGTCTTGGGGGAAAGAGAGTAATCGATGTATTCGCAGACTAGCTAACACTTTTTATGCTGTTACAGCAGCAGTTTTTTATTCCTTTTGGGATAAAGGTTTTAAATGAACAAAAGCTGACCATTGTTAAGACCCCTTTCGCACTGCTGCGATTTTGCCGCGATTTCAGGGAATGCCTGTGTAAACTTGAGGTCTGTGGACCTCTAGTCGCATCAAAGTCGGACCAAAGTAGTACAGGGACTACTTTGAAGTAGGTGAGACTTGAAGTCACAAAGATATGAATGGTACTCATTGGAAATCATGGGTACGACTTGTCAATGGGATTTTGCAGCCCCAAGTCACAGGACAAGTTGCACAAGTGTGAAAGGGAGTAATAGATCTATTCGCAGACCAGCTAACACTCTTTATGCTGTTGTAGCAGCAGTTTTTTTTATTTCTTTTGGGATAAAGGTTTTGCGTAAACAAAAGCTGACGATTATTAAAGTGGAGTTCCACCCAAAAGTGGAACTTCCACTCATCGGATTCCTCCCCCCCTCCGGTGTCACAGTTGGCACCTTTCAGGGGGGAGGGGGGTACAGATACCTGTATATTACAGGTATCTGTACCCACTTCCGGCATAGATAACCGCAGAATCTGCGGTTATGTACGCCACTGCCTGCTGAGAAACACGGGTCCCAGAGGCAGCAGGGACCATCCGTATTGCGCTGCGCGACTCGCGCATGCGCAGTAGGGAACCGGGAAGTCAAGCCGCACGGCTTCACTTCCTGATTCCCTTACCGAAGATGGAGGCGGCAGCACCCGAGGACGGAGAGACGGTTCGGCCTCAGGTGCCGACGTCGCGGGCGCCCTGGACAGGTAAGTGTCCATGTTTTAAAAGTCAGCAGCTGCAGTATTTGTAGCTGCTGACTTTTTAAAAAAAAAATTTTGGCGGCGCTCCGCTTTAAGACCCCTTTCACACAGAGACTACTTTGAAGTCGCACAGATATGAATGGTTATCATTGGGAATCATGGGGCATGACTTGTCATGTGACTCTGATGTCCAAAGTTGCAGGAAAAGTCGCACAAGTGTGAAAGGGGCCTAAATGGTTGGTCTCATTTTTGTAATTGCCACTCTTGAAAACATAAGACTTCCTGCCCAAATCACCAGGTGCAGAAAAAAGAAAGAGCCTAAAAATGATGCAGCAGCTACAGCTACGAATTTGTAAGCTGCAATTTCATAAATGTTTGCTTTTGGGTTTAATACCATTTGAACCCCTTTACAACTGCCTAACACATATATGTGACATCCAGGAGGTGGGCTTTTAGCCTGGGCACTGCAATGTATGGTATGTGTTCTACATTTGTGCTGGAAGCACACACAATTGTGCACGCCAAGCACTGAGACCAGGCTGGAAAATTTTCGCGCTTGTCTGATCGAATAATATCGGATGAACTGTCGTGATCGGCTTTTGAAAGCTCTGTACTAACTATCCAATTATAATCCGATCGCATCGAAAGCGGTATTTTTTGTCTGATTTTCGGATGGTGTGTATGGGCCATTAGGGTCAATGTCATTTTAGGGAAGAAGAAAAAAGTTTTTATATTTAGTGGCAGTGGTTTTTAAGTAGGACAAAAAAAAATACTCTTGTTTCTTGACCCTACTATGGGTACAAAGAACAAATAACTAGGGCTGCAACTAATGATTACCGGTATTTTATGATTTTATGTTTCAAATAATCTATCAACTGGGAAAAAAAGCCTCAATATGCCATTTCTTTCTTTTTAAATATGATTGTACAGGGTTTTGCAAATTTTGGAGATGACAACCTTCTTTATAACATTTTAGGCCTCATGTACGCTGCTGGTAAACGGAAGTTCAGAGGCAGTTTAGCAGCTTTTTTCAGCTGCCCCTGATCTCATCCAATGTGATCTTATGTGTACATGTACACAGGTTCATTTAATGTCGTTTTTAGGCAGCTGAATTTAGAGGCCTTCTTTGGAAAGAAAGAGTTCAGATGCTGAGTTTAGAGGCATTTCAAGCGCCAAACGCTTCTAAACGCGGTAACTCGCTTTTAGCTGAATTTTGTTTACAGGCGTTTTTCATTTTTGGCTATTTTGAAAAAAATGTTTTTTTTCAAACTTTTCTAAATGCAAAAACGGCATGTAAATGCGGCAAAACAGACGTTTTTACTATCTGTTAAATTGTTAATGAGGGGTAGTAAAAACGCCCCGTGTACGTTAAGCCTTAACGTAAAATGCTCCAATGCCTTAGACTTCGGACGCACACTTTTTTTTTTTTCCCCCACAGTCACAGCACCCTTCTCCATTTTCCTAATGCGTTTTTGCAGCTAGAAATAAAAAATAAAATAAAAAAAAGTGGTGTATAATTTTTAGTTAATATGTAAAGTTAAACACATGATTCTTGAATATCTATATGCAGTGGTAAATATAAATAAATAAACCACCATATGGTTGGGGAATAAAATATCCAATCCACTCTGAGAATAACAGAAGAGATGTATACTTTAGAGGTTGAATCTGGTACATTGCAGACTCCGAGATCAAACTTTTTATTTAACGAGAAAAAAAAATGTAAAAAGGCCTAAAACACTTTTGCAGATTTCAGACATGGCTGCAATATAATATTATGCATGACGGACTCCCTTGTCATAGGCAGGTAGCTTGATACGAGTGCCTGCTGTCACTAAGACATTTAGTATCAACAACATGCTTTATGTATCGCCTGTCATACTAGGGTTAAAAACCAAACATTAGCCCTTTTTATTATAGTACAAAAACAAATAACAGATCACCATATCAACACAAGTGATGTTGGTGCAGTGATCTCCCCCCTGTGCCTTTGTGTTCTGACTGCCCCCCGCCACCCCTTTACCCCGCCAGAACACAAGTCTGACCTGTGTTCTGCAAAAAAAGTGCATTATCCTTGAAAGTAAAAAATGTCCCACTATCCATTCCTTTCCCCCTTTTCCCACCGCTTATCTGAGCCTTCTCTTGTTCCAGCTCTGGTCCCATCTGTAGCAGCACTGGTCTCTTTGTCTTCTCACAGGACATATTGAGAGCAGTGGGAACCATTGGCTCCTACTGTAGTCCGAAACTTTTCTGAATGGTGTAATTGTGGGCAAAGTGTTCTTAGCTATCTGTTAGGCCTCATGCACACTTCTGCTCCTATACTGAAGTTTTTGGGGCTTTTGATGATTTTATTTGCTTTAAAGCCTTGTACACGTGTGTGTGTGTGTGTGTGTGTGTGTGTAGGTGAGTGTGTGTGGTTTTTTTTTTTTTTTTTTTTTTTTTTTTTTTTTTTTTCAGCTGGGCTGAACAAAAAAAAAATCCTGACCGCTCAGGAGGAGCAGCTGTAATAACTGTGTGAGGTTAATGCAACGACCTCCCCTGCTGTGCTAATGTGTTCTAACAGGGGGATGCCCCCCCGCCAGAACACTCACGTCATTGGCTGAGGGCGCTGATTGGGAGGCAATCGGCAGACCTTTTTCAGTCATGCCCATTCGGCTGGCTTCTGTCGGACCGGCTGCAGTACACATGGTCTCGGTGTCAATGGAAACTAGCTGATGGCGCCTAACATTTGGCCCGTGTGTACTAGGCTTAAGCCCCTGAACAAACCTCAGTAAAAGTCTGTCAATGCAATGTCAAGATTGCACAACCCCCCCCAACAATTTTAGAAAGTAGACACCCCAAGCTATTTGCTGAGAGGCATGTTTAGTCCATGGAATATCTTTTATATTTTGCCACAAGTTTCAGAAAAAATGGATTTATATTTTTTTAACACAAAGGGCTCTTTCACACTGACGATCCGTATGTCCGTTTTTTCATCCTTCTGTTTTTGGATGAAAAACGGACATACATGTATCCCTATGGAGCGTCGGATGTCAGCGGTGATATGTCTGCTGACATCCGACCCGCTCCGATCCGAAAGGTGTAACGGAGGAAAACCCTAATTTTCCATGCGTTATCGGATCGGGTGACGACGGACACTACGGTCCATCATCCGATCCCCCCCCATAGGGGAGAGCAGCGCTCTGACAGGTCCGTCGCTGCACAGTGTGCAGTGACAGACCTGTCATCTTCCTGCTCAGCGGGGATCGGCGGAGCGATCCCCGCTGAGCAAGCGGATGTTCATGGGGCGGATCATCACTGATCCGCCCCGTGAGAAAGAGCCCAAAGGATGCACCAAATGATATATTGCTCACACGTGGCATGGTTATATGTGGAATTACACCCCAAAATACATTCTGCTGGTAAAAGTCTCCACCGCATGTGTGAGACTTTTTGGGAGCCTAGCTGTGTACAGGACCCCGAAAACCAATCACCGCCTTCAGGATTTCTAAGGGTGTAAAATGGTGATATCACTCTCACTACCTATCGCAGTTTCAGAGGCCCTGAAATGTCAAACCCCCACAAAAGGCCCTATTTTGTAAAGTAGACACCCCAAGGTATTTGCTAAGAGGCATGGTCAGTATTTTGCAGCTGTCATTTGTTTTGGCAAATGAAGAAAGGAAAGGAAAATGTATCCTTTTTTTTTTTTTTAACTTTGTGACAATGAGCGATCTGCAAAATACTCAACATGCCTCTCAGCAAATGGCTTGGGGTGTCTACTTTCCAAAATGGGGGGGGGGGGGGGGTTTGTGCTGTCTGGGCATTTCATGACCTCCGAAACTGTAATAGATAGTGAGGAGTGAAATCTAAAATTTTCGCCCTTAAAAATCCTGAAGGCAGTGATTGGTTTTCGAGGTCCTGGACACGAAGCTAGACTGCCAAAAAGTTCCACACATGTGTTATCTCCATACTCAGGAGAAGCAGCAGAATGTATTTTGGGGTGTAATTCCACATATACCCATGCCATGTGTAAGCAGTATATCATTTCAGTTACAACTTTTAGCACCTCAAGAAATGAGATGGACAGTCATAAACCAAAAGCTGCGTAAATTCCAGTAAATGTACCCTAGATTGTAGACGCTATAACTTTTGCGCAAACCAAAAAATATACGCTTATCAAAATCCCCCCCCCCCCCCCCCCCCCCCCCAAAGCCCATGTGGCTGAATACATTTTGGCCTAAATATGACTAAAATTTAGTTTATTGGAGGTATTTTTCACTTTTTGTTAAAATAAAAAAAAAAAATCTATTTTTTTTTTTTTTTTTTTTCAAAATTATCGCAAAAAAATAAATCCCAGAGGTGATCAAATACCACCAAAAGAAAGTTCTATTTGTGGGGAAAAAAGAACGCAAATTTTGTTTGGGTACAGGACTGCGCAATTACCAGTTAAAACAGCACAGTGCCAAATTCCAAAAAGTGCTCTGGTCATTAAAGTGGCTGTAAACACCTTTTTAGAATTTGTACCTATAGGTAAGCCTTATTCTAGGTTTACTTATGGTTACTGTAAATATCTCCTAAACGTGCACCATTTAGGAGATATTTAACTTGTAGCGTGCTAATGATGTCATCGTCGCATGTGCTGTGAAGAAACGGCCCTCCGTGCCGTTTCTTCCCGAGTGAGTCCAGTGACTGGCGGCTCAGGTGCACGGCAGTGACATCACGCGGCTCTGGCCAGTCACAGAGCTCCGGAAGGAAGAAGATGGATGCGGCCACCTGCGGGGATGGCGCCGTCTTCGTTTGCAGGGAACAAAAGAGGAAGTAAAACCAATCGGGGTTTACTTCCTCTTTAAGGGAGTACATCCTTCTGGGGCTGAAGTGGTTAAACATGGTCATTTCATGTGCACACACCTGTTTCTACCACTTTCATCTTGACTGACAGGGTGCTGGGTCTCCTCTCCTTTCTATTTAATGTGTTGTCATCAGAGGTGTCCATTTTCCTTCGATCTATTTCTTGGTAATCTGCTCTGGGAGCAGCAGCTGGTCTTATGCAAGTCAGATAAGAGCAGCGTGCTTCAGTCTGAAAGTATTGTAGGTCAGCTGTTTTCATGCAGCATAGATTACATCCATAAGCAACACTGTAGTGCCTGCCAGCTTGTATTTTCTGAGGAGGTGAAACTGAGCTGCTGCATGTTTAAAAATGGTTTTAAATGGAATAATGTCACCCCCCCCCCCAGAGCCCACTCTCATAAGGGGCAGACCGTGTAGTTGGACTTTTTATATCAAAGCGGAGGGGCACCCTAAAATTGCATTATTATTCTTAAAAAAAAAAAAAAAAATTTTAGCTTACCTGAAACCCCTGTTGCTAGGCAGTCTTCCTAATCTGCCTCTTCCTATTCTGCGGCGCTTCCTCCTCTTCGAGCAGCCCCGTTGCCTTCTGGGACATGTGTGTGTGTGTGTGTCCCAGAAAACAACGGGCCATTCACAAAGCGTCTCGCGCATGCACAGTAGGAAACGGGCAGTGAAGCCGCAAGGCTCCACTGCCTGTTTCCCTTCGTTAAGATGGAGGCGCCGGCAGCCGATCCGATGGACCGATCGGCCTCGGGGGGCCGACATTGCGGGCTCCCTGGACAGGTAATTGTCATTATTCAAAGTCAGCAGCTACAGTGTTTGTAGCTGCTGACTTAAAAAAAAAAAAATTGCAGCTGGAACACCTCTAACTTATTTAACTTCCGCTTTTTACAAGTTCATGCACTAATCATGTATCTTCATTGATTATTTAAAGTAAAAAGTCACTCAATCTAAACAAAAAAAAATACTTGTCCATTCCTGTATCAATTTTGAGCACAATCAAGTTGTTTTTCACTTTTTTATTTATTTTTTTTCTCTTTTCATCTTGTTTAAATTTATTTTAAAGACCTGTTCATATGCGCATTGTTTTAGAGCTGCCCACTCATTGGTCTGCACAATGAGCCAAAAATTATGCATGCTGATTTTTTTTTTTTTTTTTTGGCATCTTGCTGCAACCTTAACATGCTGAGATTGGATTGGTATTCAGAATGGCATTTCTTTACATTGTTGCTGTGATTCAGTGTCATATTCTGAATGGCATCACAAAAATGCTTCATGCTCAATTTTTGGTACATTGTAGTACACTGGGCACCCTTTTTAAATGAATATTTAACACATTGCAGCAGACTTTGCTGGTGTGAGCAAGTCCTAGAGCAGCACTTGCTGGTCACAGGAGGCCTATAGATGGGAAAGTCTTTCAAAAGACTGCATTGTCTGATGTTTCCAGTCCAATTTTTCACCACACTGGTGTTTATTTACTCTACTAAAGTACATACATAATTCACTACAGTGGAGTGAAAATGTTCTCATTAGGTTGGCCATAGACGGAACGATTTTTCTATCCTGCAGCCACGGGTTGCACAGTTCAGTAAAGGAATTTTTATTTTTGAACAAAGATCACAGTCCAATCAAGCTTGATTTGACTTGTTGACAGATGGTGTTTGTAGTAGCAAGGGTTACAACCATTTTCAATCTCTATGGCTTATCTTTGCTCTCTGTGGCTTCTCTTCACTTTTTAAGGCTGCAAAGGATTTTCTGCATCTGACACACTTTCGAATCCCTCGCAGGGAGTCGTGTTCTCTAGGCGGGGGAAGCCGTCCCTGCCAGGGGAACACAGTGATTACTGCTAGGGGCTATATAGCCACTGGCAATAATCGCATGTAAAATCTGACAGGCTGGTTGTACCCAAGTTGACCAATCGATCAACTTGGGTACATTCATCCTGCCCATACATTGTTTGAATCTCAGGTTGGTTCAGCAGGAACCAGCCAAGATTCAAACCGTCTATGACCCGTGGTTACAGGAAAGAAATTTGCTCCATGCTGGCCTTGGGGTAGCTGCAAAACATTGCTACTAATTTTCTACAGTGTCAGATTTTAGGTTGCTATGAGTTCACCTTTGTAACAAAGCAAGGGGAGATGCAAGACTATTATTATTAAGGGTAAGTAAATTAGACAGATGGCACTTTTTTCTCTCAAATACATTGCAAAGTCATTTTTTGGAGGTAATATTCCAAGTTGTCACACATTTTAACAATCTACGCTTCTAGTATGCTTTTGCACTAGCAATGAGAGGTTTTATTTTGTCAAAGGCATCATACTCTTTAAAGCCCCCTAGATGGACCCCCTTTTTCCAAATGGTTCCCTCAGAGGTGATAAAACATGAAAAAGCTATAGACCGTGTTGCCAGGAAATCGGCCTTTATTAGGACCGACCAGTTTTCAGGTGGTCTCAAGGGAGATAATGCGGCAGTTTTTATCTGGAGGTGATTTTAGGCATTCCTTTCTGGCTTTTAGTATAAGTTTTCTGCACTGAATTTTACTTTTTTGTCCCTGAATCTTTAAGTTGGACATGGAATCTAGGTTCACACTCTAGCATGTTGTGCAGCTCATGTTTGTGCGGTCCATCCATTTAAATGGGCTGCTGTACCTGCGTTTACCCTGACCCTTTTTTTTTTTTTTTTTTTTTTTTTTAATGTGGCCACGTGGTGCTTTTAATTAATGGCACCTCTGTACATCTGCTACAGAGCAGCACATTTTGGCTGTGGGTGCGGGAATGTGTGCGATTTGACTGATAAGTTGGCTTACTTGCACTTTGCATCCTTTGATCTGCACAAAAAATAAGGGCTCATGGCATTAAAATAACAAGTGTCATACTTTCCTGCTCTGTGCAATGGTTTTGCACAGAGCAGCTCTGATTCTCCTCCTCTGGCTCCATCTGCCTTCAGAGTTTCCCTATAGCAAGCTGCAAGGTAAAAAAAAAAAACTTCTGCCTTTAGAATCGCTTACTTCTGTCTCTTGTCCAGGGCTATATGTCCCATGAAGCATTGCTTCCTAAACATTCACAAGTTCTTACTGACATGTATGGATGGTGTACTGTAATGTGTGTTGCATTGTATTATCTGATATGTAAACAAATAATGCGTTCTGTATGCATGCCAACAAATTGGCTGGCCAGCTAATGAATTGTGAAAATAGTTGACAACTATTTTCATAATCAATTATGTCAATTAGTTGTTTCAGGCCTACTTGATGCACCTAAACGTGTAAAAACACGTCTTAAGTGCGCCTAAATGCAAGGCTTGTTAAGCCCTTAAGAGTTCATACCAATGGCCAGTATACCGGTAAATTAATATCTGGCCAGGAAAAAACGCCTTCAGAGGAGCTGGACTAATGCTGGCCATACACGGGTCGAATTTCGAAAGCATTTTCTTTCGAAAATCGTATCTAAGAATTTTTGTACGAATTTCGCACCATTAGTGGGCTGCAGCAGTGGCTGATTTTCGTGCGGCCATCGAATTTGAGGAATGGGTCATGTTTGGAAATTTTTAGAAAAACAAACTATTTCCTAATCAATGATGGGAGGCTCATGCGAGAAATGTAATAAGAAAAGAACATTTACGGAGAGAAAAAGAAGATTGCCGGCCACAAATTCTTTTCTGTAGCAACATGAGGTGAAATTGAAGGCTTGGTCGGCCCAATTTCGAAAATCAATGGTGGCACCATCGGATCACAAAAAACGAACTTTCTGAGTTTGAAAAGAAAATTTGTTCGAAATTCGACTGTGTATGGCCTGCTTTACACTCAGTGTGCTTGGGCAAGTGTTCTATTTCACAGTATTAACCCTCAGGAAAGCCTTTATTTTAAAGTAGTTATAAAGTCTAAACATTTTTTTGTCACCTTGGTGCACTCCTTGAATTAAGGTAAAAAATGTTTAGGATGGTAGTAGTATCCCCCCCCCCCCCCCCCCCCTCATCCCCTAGCCCAGCATCCCCCCAACTTACCTGAGCCCTTATTTGATCCAGCGCTGTGTCCGTCTGCAGCTCTTCTCTCCCCTCACTTCCTGGTCTCACTGGCTTCTGCTGCTGTCAATCATAACTAGCGCTGAGGGACCGAGAAGCAGATAACGAGGCTTGGGAGCAAGCCCACACATCTGCCCCCATAGGAAGTGGCTTCCTATGGGGGCACTCTCCAGAGAGGAGGAGCCAGAAGTGCCGGTGGGGTCCCGAGAAGAGTAACTTGATGCCGCTGGTAAATATAATTCTATTTGGTATTTTTTTTAAAAATTGCTTTTACAATTACTTAAAGAGGGAGTCCCTCTTAAAATAAGGACACTCACCTGTCCCCGAATCCAGCGGTGTCGGCACCCGAGGCTGAATCGCCCCTCGGTCCTCGGCAGCTGCCGCCGCCATTCCTCTGTGTGGGAATCAGGAAGTGAAGCAGTGCGGCTTCACTTCCCGATTCCCTACTGCGCATGCGCGAGTCACGCTGCGCATCCTAACTGGTTGCCGCTATCTCCTGGGACCCGTGTGTGTCCCAGCAGACAGCGCGGCGAGACGAGGCATAGACTCCCGTGGGAGTCTATGCCGCAAGTGGGTGCAAATACCTGTCTTAGACAGGTATCTGCACCCCCTCCCTCCTGAAAGGTGCCATAAGTGACACCGGAGGGGGGGAGGGTTCCAAAAAGCTGAGGTTCCATTTTTGTGTGAACCTCTGCTTTAACCATTCATGCATAAGAGTATTTATTTATTTTCTGTTCTTTTATTCCCATTTGTTTTGTTTAATGTTGAACAAACCCATTTTAAGTTAATTTGTAAATCCCTATGCTAATACCTTGTACTAGAAACATCATTTTGTTAAATCCATAATTTTTGTTATATTCATATTAATTTTTAAATAAATGTAATCTCTTTCCCCAAAAGATATGAATTACTTTATTATTGCTGAATCGGTAGGCCTATGGTTGAAAGATAAGAATTGATTTGGCCTGGTTGTGAAAACCTAACCACATGCCGACCAGCGCACGACGATATACGTTGGCACAATGCCACGGCTGGGCAAATGGGCGTACAGGTACGTCCCCTTTAAATTGCGGCATTGTGGGTGCGTGCGCCCGCTGCGTACTCCATACCCGCGGGTACCGCGGACTCTATGTCCGCCGGGGCCCGTGATCGTGTCACAGAGCGGCAGAATGGGGAGATGCCTTTGTAAACAGGCTTTTTCATTTTCTGCCTAGCAACATGACAGATCTACTTGCTTCCTGTCATCGGCAGCAGTGATCTGTTATGTTCTAGTGAGGCAATCCCCCCACAGTTTTAGAATCGCTCCCTAGGACACACTTAACCCCTTGATTGCCTCCTAGTGTTTAACCCCTTCCCTGCCAATGTCATTTACACAGTAATCAGTGCATTTTTATAGCACTGATCGCTGTATAAATGACAATGGTTCCAAAATAGTGTCAAAAGTGTCCGTCATAATGTCGCAGTCACGATAAAAATCGCAATCGCTGCCATTACTAATAATAATTTTAAAAAATAATAAAAATGCCGTAAGTCTATCCCCTATTTTGTAGACGCTATAACTTTTGCGCCAACCAATCAATATACGCTTATTGCGATTTTTCTCTTTTTTTCTTTTTACCAAAAATATGTAGAAGAATACATATCGGCTAGGGGTGCAACGGATCAAAAAAACTCACGAATCGGATCGTTCCTCGGATCAGAGTCGCAGATCGGATAATTTTTCGGATCAGCAAAAAAAAAACTAAATGAAAATCAGAGGTGTTCTGTCACATTAGCAACCATGTAAGGTCAGCAGATTTGCTGCTGCTTTTAAAATTTAACATCTAAACAGTCCGTCGGATTTACAAATACTGTATTTAAGCATATAAGCTCTGTTGTGTTGAAAACAACTGTGAAATGTAAAACTCCGGTGGGTGTAACAAGATGTCCGCTTGCCCCCTTCTCACTCTATCATTACTGTGTGGGGTGTACCAAGATGGCCTTCGCTCCAGAGCTAGGCCGAAGCCGCGGCCTTTCCTATGGCCGAGGCAGTGGAGCGCTCCACGGATCGCGTGGTGTGCCGATCCAAACAGGTTGACCTGTTCGGATCACGGATCGGTGACGATCCGTTGCACCACTAATATCGGCCTAAACTGAGAGAAATTTCTTTTTTTTTTTTTTTTTTTTTTTTTTTTTTTTTTTTGGGGATATTTATTATAGCAAAAATTAAAAATATTGCTTTTTTTTTGTTAGCGCAAAAAATAAAAACCGCAAAAAAAAAGAAAACTCTATTTGTGGGGGAAAAAAAAAGGATGTCAAATTTTGTTTAGGTGCAACGTCACATGACCGCGCAATTGTCAGTTTAAGCGACACAGTGCCGTATCACAAAGTGCTCTGGTCAGGAAGGGGGTAAATCCTTCTGGGGCTGAAGTGGTTATAGCGGAGTTCCACTCAAAAGTGGAACCTTTGCTTATCTGTCAAGATAATTGCTAAGGAATAGGAAAAATAAAAAAACAAAGACACTACACACCAAAATCAGTGTACTACAAATTTATTGAGAAATAGCTCAAGATAAACGGCATAAATACCATAATGTTTCTCATATTGTCCTAACAACCACCTGAGTCCCCCTACAAACCCCTCCTGGACTGTAACCATGGACCACCCTTAAAGGGAGGGATGCAGTCCCAACGCGGAGCTGAGCCCACCCTCCCCTAAACAAAAACCTCCCCCACACCAAGGGGGACCCCGAATCAACCCACCAAAATACAGAGGTAAACACTGGTTGCAGTGCTCCACCTTGAAGCCACAGTGGGCGAATGAGGCACCAGCACTAAGTGGGACAGAGATGCATACCTGCCCAAATTGGGCTACATGCATGAAAACACAAAGCCAGTCAGTCAGTGGCAGAAAGGAAAACGAAACGGCTGTAATGGGAGCTAAATTTATGAATCAGTGTCCACCAGCTGTGCTGGTATCGAGATGTATGAAGGAGCCTTGCACATGATAGTCAATTCAATTGACTAGTAACTCTAGTTGGTCCCTTGGTGTGGGGAAGGTTTTTGTTTAGGGGAGGGTGGGCTCAGCTTCGTGTTTTGGACTGCATCCTTCCCTTTAAGGGTGGTCCATGGTTCCAGTCTGGGGAGGGTAATAGGGGGACTCAGGTGCTTGTTAGGACATTATGAGAAACATTAGGGTATTTATGCTGTTTTGTCTTGAGCTTGGTGTGTAGTGTCTTTTTTGTTTTTTCCTATCCCTAAGGCCTCTTTCACACTGGGGCGGTAGGGAGCGTCGGCGGTAAAACAGCGCTATTTTTAGCACTGTTTTACCGCAGTATTCGGCCGCTAGCGGTGTGGTTTTAACCCCCGCTGGCGGCCGAAAAAGGGTTAAAACCTCTCGTATAGCGCGGCTATAGCCGCGCTGTCCCATTGATTTCAATGGGCAGGAGCGGTGAATACACCGCTCCTTCACCGCTCCAAAAATGCGGCTTGCAGGAGATTTTTTTCTTCTCCTGCCAGGGCACCGCTTCAGTGTGAAAGCCCTCGGGCTTTCACACTGAACAAACAGTGGAGGCTGTTTAGGGGCGGTTTGCAGGCGCTAT
>JBBDGP010004600.1:75000-97213 GCA_037952835.1 Lithobates septentrionalis | reverse complement strand
ATCGCAGAGATAGAAGGTAAAAAAAGGGGGAGGGGTATGCCTGTATATCAAGAATAATGTACAAGTGAATGTGAGAGATGACATCACTAAGGGAGTTAGGGAGGAGGTGGAATCCTTTATGGGTAGAGCTTCAAAGGGATGAAACTAAGGGGAAATTAATACTGGGAGTATGCTATAGGCCCCCAACCTGAGGGAGAAAGGTGAGATGTACCTCCTATCACAATTTGGATTAGCAGCAAGGATGGAAAGTGTCGTCATAATGGGGGATTTTAATTATCCAGACATGTATGCGTGGTTCCTTCCACCCAGTCTGTCTAAGGCTCGCAAGTTCCTAAATGTCTTGCAGGACATTTTCATGGGTCAGATGGTAGACTCACCAACAAGAAACAAAGCGTTACTAGACATACTGATTACCAACAATACAGACCTGATCACAGATGTGGAAATAAGGGGCAATTTAGAAAACAGCGATCACAGTCATTAGCTTCAGTATAAATCACACAAATAGGAAATATAAGGGGAATACAAAGACGCTGAATTTCAAAAGAGCCAACTTCCCTAAACCACGAACCTTGCTAGAAGATAAAAATTGGGATAGAATTTTGGGAACAAAGAACACGGAGGAGAGATGGGTTTGCTTTAAGAGCATATTGAATAAGGGCATGAGCCAGTGCATCCCATTGGGAAATAAATTTCAAAGAGTGAACAAAAATCCTGGATGGCTTAACTCCAATGTAAAAATGCATATAAAAGCAAAGGAGAAGGCCTTCAAAAAAATACAAGGCTGAGGAATTCCTCAGCATTCCAGACTTTATAAAGAATACAACAAGAAATGTAATGGCGCAATTAGGGCGGCTAAGATGAAACGTGAAAGACACATAGCGGAAGAGAGCAAAAAAAAATCCCAAGAAATTCTTTAAGTATATAAACAGTAAAAAAGGGAGCACAGACTATATTGGCCCCATAAAGAATGATGAAGGAAATCTGGTTACAAAGATGGGGAGATGGCGAAGGTATTGAAGTTATTCTTTTCCTCAGTCTTTACGAAGGAATCGGCGAGGGGGGGTCTTCAGCAAAAAAACCTGCAGTGTTTATCCTCATGACACATCACAGGAAGCGTCCTCATGGCTAACAGAGGACAGATTTAGAATTAGACTTGAAAATCTTAACATTTAAGTCACCGGTACCAGATGGCTTGCACCCGAGGCTCCTTAGGGAACTCGGTCAAGCAATTGCCAGACCATTGTTCCTAATTTTTACTGACAGTCTACTAATGGGAATGGTAGCTGATAGGAGAAAAGCCAATGTAGCACCAATATTTAAAAAAAGGCCAAAATACATCCCTGGGAATTAGACCAGTTAGCCTAACCTCAATAGTATGTAAGCTGCTGGAGGGGATGATGAGGGACTATATACAAGATTTTAGTAAAGAAAACTATCGTTGGCAGTAATCATTCATGAAGAATCGTTCTTGCCAAACCAAACTATTTACCTTCTATGAGGAGGTGAGCTGCCATCTAGATAAAGGAAGGCCCATAGACGTGAATTTTGCGAAAGCATTTGACACCGTTCCTCATAAACGTTTACTGTACAAAGTAAGGTTCGTTGGCATGGACCATAGGGTGAGTACATGGATTGAAAACTGGCTACAAGGGCGTGTTCAGAGGGTGGTGATAAATGGGGAGTACTCAGAATGGTCAGGGTGGCAAGTGGCGCCCCCCAGGGTTTTGTGCTGGGACCAATCCTATTTAATTTGTTCATAAACGACCTGGAGGGTGGAATAAATAGTTCAATCTCTGTATTTTCAGACGATACTAAGCTAAGCAGGGCAATAACTTCCCTGCAGGATGTGAAAACCTTGCAAGAGGATCTAAACAAATTAATGGGTTGGGCAACCACATGGCAAATGAGGTTTAATGTGGAAAAATGTAAAATATAGCATTTGGGTGGCAAAAATATGAATGCACTCAACTCACTGGGGGGGATCTAGGATGGAAAAGGACCTGGGGGTCTAGTAGATGATAGGCTCAGCAATGGCATGAAAACACAAGTAGAGAGGTGCCTCTAGGTGCAGTATTTTAGAAATAACGCTTTTTAATAATAGATGTAGATCAACTCAAATTTTGTAGGAATAAACAGGCATGGTATTAATAATAGTGACGTATCCCCGAATCCTAAGCAGTGTAGATTCCTTGCTGACAACTGTGAGATCTTACGGCAGATGGACGCCGGCTCCGGAGAGCATCCTCAGAGGGAGGCGTGGAATGCACAGGACAGCTTGCTGCGGACTGATGTTATCAAAGCTGGACGCGTTTCGAGAGCGTGCGCACTTGGCGATGTAAGCAAGTCATGCTCCTTTATCAACAGATTCAAATAGAAATGCCATGACTAGACTTTATAGAGGGCTGACATGGGAACGTGGGCGGGGTCATGTAACAAGCAAGATATAAGGGGCGTGTGTATAAAACAAACACAATATGAAGCTAAAAACTAAGCGATTGTAAAAAACAGGGCAATTAAAAAACAATCAATCATATAAGTGGTTCTGGACAAAGGTCATATGTAATATAATGTTACCATTGGAATGGCAAAAAAAAAACGTAAAAAAAAAATAAATCTAAAAAATAATCATATTTAAGAACAATGAGACTAGGTGTAGTAAATACTATTAAAAACAACCAATAGAAGCTAGAGATAATGCCAAAAAGGTAAAAGCTAATACAAAGGAATATAGTAAGTGATTTTATAAAATGGTAGAAATTTTGATTCCTTCGTTAATTCCGCCGGGTGAGAACGTCTAAATTATAAAAACAGAACGTTTCTCTCGCACACAGCTTTTTAAAACGTTCTGCTTCTGGCAGATGGTTAGAGATTTGCTCAATCACCCAGACCCGCAGGCCAACTGTAGACTGTTGATGAGCTTAAAAAAAGTGTCTAGGGACACTATGCGGGTCGGTACCACCTTCAATTGCTCTCCTATGTTCTCCGAATCCAACCCTGAGGGCTCGAATAGTCCAGCCTACGTAAACTAGGCCGCATGGACAACTGAGCCCATAAACATCAAAATCTGAAGAGCAATTGTAAAAGTCCTTCAATTCATACGTTTTCCCTTTTTGTGGTAAAGGACTTTTGACCATGCTGATCAGTATAATTGTCTGGTTCACGGGACACTTTAGGAGGTTTTCCTTTTAGATGGTATTGGAAGGCTTGATCAACGTGAGCTTCAGGATAATCTTTATCTTTAAACTTCTTTTTCAGTAACCTCCACCATAGTCTCAAAAAACTATATAAAACCTACTGCAGATATTACCTGCATTACAACAGTTGTCATTTTCCTAAGTGGATCAACAATATTCCGAAGGGTCAGTTCTGTCGGTTGCAACAGAACTGTACGAGAGAGAGCGACTACGTTGATCAGAGTTTGTTACTGAAAAAGAAGTTTAAAGATTATCCTGAAGCTCACGTTGATCAAGCCTTCCAATACTATCTAAAAGGAAAACCTCCTAAAGTGCCCCGTGAACCAGACAATTATACTGCACGGTTTATCACTACCTTTCATTGTAACTTCAAAAAAATGGAAAACATTTTGAACAGACGTTGCAGCATCCTATTGCAGGATCCATTATTGAAACCGTTCATTCCAGAGAGACCGAGGGTTACATACCGTAGGGCACCTAATCTGAAAACAAAAATAGCTCCTAGTAAAATTAAATCTAGATGCAACCCCTCTAAAAAGCCTGTTCTTATCACATTGGTCAGGATGTTTCAGTGCCGTAAGCCCCTTTGCAAAACGTGCAAATACGTTCAGCATGGTCAAAAGTCCTTTACAAAAGAGAAAACGTATGAATTGAAGGACTTTTACAATTGCTCGTCAGATTTTGATGTTTATGGGCTCAGTTGTCCATGCGGCCTAGTTTACGTAGGCTGGACTATTCGAGCCCTCGGGGTTAGATTTGGAGAACATAGGAGAGCGATTGAAGGTGGTACCGACACGCATAGTTTCCCTAGACCCTTTTTTCAAGCTCATCGACAGTCTACGGTTGGCCTGCAGGTCTGGGTGATGAGCGTTTTAAAAAGCTGTGTGCGAGAGAAACGTTCTGGACTTCAAATTTAGACGTTCTCTCACCTGGCGGAATTAACGAAGGAAACGTAATTTCTACCATTTTATAAAATCACTTTCTATATTCCTTTGTATTAGCTTTTACCTTTTTGGCATTATCTCTAGCTTCTATTGGTTGTTTTTAATAGTTTTTACTACACCTAGTCTCATTGTTCTTAAATATGATTATTTTTTAGATTTTTTTTTTTTTTCACCTCACCTCTGCCATGTGTTTATTTTTTAATGCCATTCCAATGGTAACATATTACATATGACCTTTGTCCAGAACTGCTTATATAATTGTTTTTTTAATAGCCCTGTTTTTTATAATTGCTTAGTTTTTAGCTTCATGTTGTGTTTGTTTTATACACACGCCCCTAATATTTTGCTTGTTACATGGCCCTGCCCACGTTCCCATGTCGGCCTTCTATAAAGTCCTAGTCATGGTATTTCTATTTGCGCCTAGAGGCACCTCTCTACTTGTGTTATGTTGCAGCTGAGTAATTGGTTTCTACCCTATCTTGATGGCAGCCCTGTTTGCATCTTTTGGACGCTTTTTTTACTTTGTCACTATCCCTAAATAGTAGGGCTGCAACTAACGATTATTTTGATAATCGATTAGTTGGCCGATTATTGTTTTGATTAATCGGTTAATAACCTTAAAAAAAAAAAAGTGTGATGTATAATTTAGTTAATATGTAAAGTTTTAAATATCTCTATATATATCTCTATGCAGTGGTAAATATCAATAACCAACTATATGGTTAGGGAGCAAAATATCTAATCCACTCTGAGAATAACAGACAGAAGAGATATACTGTACATACTATTAAAGGGTAAATCTGATAACTATCAGACTCAGAGATCAAATGTCTTCCTTCAAAAAAAAATTTTCATTTTAAGAACATTCGTCCGATTTTCTAATCGTTAGTGGGGGTCAAATCGACGTTCAACTACAGTGACGGGAAAATTTGGAAATAGAAAACTTCTTGGTCAAAGGAATTTTCAGACAGAGTATGTGGTTTTCATTCAGAAATTACATTCATTTTAAAAACAATGTTAAAAACAAGTGAAAATTTCAAACAACATTCTTTCATTCAGCAAATGTAAAAAGATTTTGTTTTTAAAAAAACACAAATTGCTGCAAAAACGCATTACATGCTTTTCTGCAGCTTCTCCATTGAGGTATATTGAACTAAAAAAGCACAGTTTTTGCGTTAAAAAAAAAAGTCCTTGACCCTTTCCAAATACGCAGGGGCTGAAAAAAGCATAGATGTGAACGTGTCCAATGGGAAACCATATAAATGAACTGCAGTGCGCTTCTGCAAAAATAGCACCAAAAAACACATAGATGTGAACCAGGCCTAAGATGTTTGGTAACATAACGGAGTTAAAAAAACTAAAATGAGCCCTTTATAGTGCAAAAAAAAGATAATCACTACTGTAAGGGGTTCATTTTTTTACTGTAGAACTGTGAAAGTAATATTTAGAGTAGCGATTTAGTTGCTCTTTTTGTACTATAAAGGGCTCGTTTTAATTTTTCTTAACCCCATTATGTTACTGGCCGATTAATCGATTATGAAAATAGTAATCGATTAATTTCATAATCGATTCGTTGTCGATTAATCGATTAGTTGTTTCAGCCCTACTAAATAGACTTTCAGCCGATATTTATTTTTTGAACTGACCAAACTCTATTTTTATTATTACCTCTTTTTTTTTTTTTTTTTTTAGCAGATTTGTATCAGAATGTTTATGATGTCTGACTTGTTTTGCGCCTATACTTGTTATATTGTCAGCAATGGCATGCAATGCCAAACTGCTGCTAATAAAGCAAACAGAATATTGGCATGCATTAAAAAAGGGGATTAACTCCAGAGATTAAACAATAATTCTCCCACTCTACAAGACTCTGGTCCAGTTCTGCGCACCAGTCCTCAGGAAGGATGTACTGGAAATGGAGCGAGGACAGAGAAGGGCGACAAAGCTAAGAAAAGGGACTGGAGGATATTAGTTATGAAGGAAGGTTACGTTCACTGAACTTATTCTCCCTGGAGATGAGACACTTGAGAGGGGATGCCATTTTAATTTACAAATACCACACTGGTGACCCCACAATAGGGATAAAACTTTTCTGTGGAAGGGAGTTTAATAAGAAACGTGGCCGCTCATTAAAAATAGAAGAAATGAGACTTAACCTAACCACTTCAGCCCCGGAAGAATTCACCCCCTTCCTGACCAGAGCGCTTTTTGCGATACGGCACCGCGTCACTTTAACTGACAACTGCGCGATCGTGTGACGTTGCACCCAGACAAAATTGACGTCCTCTTTTCCCCACAAATAGAGCTTTCTTTTGGTGGTATTTAATCACCTCTGCGGTTTTTATTTTTTGCGCTATAAAGAAGAGTGTCAATTTTGGAAAAAAAAGCAATATTTATTTGCTATAATAAATATCCCCTGAAAATATATATAAAAAAAAAAATTCTTTTTCAGTTTAGGCGGATATGTATTCTTCTACATATTTTTGGTTAAAAAAAAAAATCGCAATAACCGTATATTGATTGGTTTGCTCAAAAGTTATAGCATCTACAAAATGGGGGATAGATTTATGGCATTTTTATTATTTATTTTTTTTATTAGTAATGGCGTTGATCTGTATGTATGTATGTATGTGTATCGTGATTGCGGCAGACACATCGGACACTATTTTGAGACCAGTGACATTTATACAGCGATCAGTGCTATAAAAATGCACTGATTACTGTGTAAATGACACTGGCAGGGAAGGGGTTAACAGTAGGGGGCGATCAAGGGGTTAAGTGTGTCATAGGGAGGGATTCTAACTGGGGGGGGGCATCCCTGTCTCGCTAGGCAGAACAGGGAAATGCCTTGTTTACATAGGCATCTCTCTGTTCTGCCGCTCCACGTCACAATCGCAGGCCCCCGGCGGACATAGAGCCGCGGAACCCGTGGGCATGCTCACGGAGTACGCATCGGCGCACGCACCCACTAAGCCGTGTCTTAAAGGGGATGTACAGGTACGCCCATTTGCCCAGCCGTGCTATTGTGCCAACGTACATCGTCCGTCCCTGCGCTGGTCGGCAAGCAGTTAAACTTTGTAGAGGGTTCTTTTACTGTAAGAGCGGCAAGGATGTGGAATTCCCTTCAACAGGCGCTGGTTTCAGTAGGGAGCATCGATAGTTTAACCACTTGCTTACTGGGCACTTAAACCCCCCTCCTGCCCAGACCAATTTTGAGCTTCCAGCGCTGTCGCACTTTGAATGACAATTGCGCGGTCATACAACACGGTACCCAAATGAAATTTTTATCATTTTTTTCCCACAAATAGAGCTTTCTTTTGGTGGTATTTAATCACAGCTGGGGTTTTTATTTTTTGCTAAACAAACAAAAAAAGATGGAAAATTTTGAAAAAAAAAAATCATGTTTAATAGTTTGTTATAAAATTTTGCAAACAGGTAATTTTTCTCCTTCATTGATATGCGCTGATGAGGCGGCACTGGTGGGCACTGATAGGCTGCACTGATGGGCACAGATAGGCACAGATAAGGCGGCACTGATAGGCACAGATAAGGCGGCACTGATAGGCACAGATAAGGCGGCACTGATAGGCACAGTTAAGGCGGCACTGATAGGCACAGTTAAGGCGGCACTGATAGGCACAGTTAAGGCGGCACTGATGGGGACAGATAAGGCGGTACTGATGGGCACAGATAAGGCGGCACTGATGGGCGGCACTGATGGGCGGCACTGATGGGCGGCACGGATGGGCGGCACGGATGGGCGGCACGGATGGGCGGCACGGATAGGCGGCACGGATAGGCGGCACGGATAGGCGGCACGGATAGGTGGCACGGATAGGTGGCACAGATAGGGGGCACAGATGGGCAGTGATGGGCACTGGTAGGTGACACTGATGGGCAGTGATGGGCACTGGTAGGTGACACTGATGGGCAGTGATGGGCACTGGTAGGTGACACTGATGGGCAGTGATGGGCACTGGTAGGTGACACTGATGGGCAGTGATGGGCACTGGTAGGTGACACTGATGGGCAGTGATGGGCACTGGTAGGTGACACTGATGGGCAGTGATGGGCACTGGTAGGTGACACTGATGGGCAGTGATGGGCACTGGTAGGTGACACTGATGGGCACTGGTAGGTGACACTGATGGGCAGTGATGGGCACTGGTAGGTGACACTGATGGGCACTGGTAGGTGACACTGATGGGCACTGGTAGGCGACACTGATGGGCAGTGATGGGCACTGGTAGGTGACACTGATGGGCACTGGTGGGCGACACTGATGGGCAGTGGTAGGTGACACTGATGGGCACTGGTGGGCGACACTGATGGGCAGTGATGGGCACTGGTAGGTGACACTGATGGGCACTGGTGGGCGACACTGATGGGCAGTGATGGGCGGCACTGATGGGCAGTGATGGGCACTGGTAGGTGACACTGATGGGCAGTGATGGGCGGCACTGATGGGCAGTGATGGGCACTGGTAGGTGACACTGATGGGCAGTGATGGGCGGCACTGATGGGCATTTATGGGCACTGGTAGGTGACACTGATGGGCAGTGATGGGCGGCACTGATGGGCATTTATGGGCACTGGTAGGTGACACTGATGGGCAGTGATGGGCGGCACTGATGGGCATTTATGGGCACTGGTAGGTGACACTGATGGGCAGTGATGGGCGGCACTGATGGGCATTTATGGGCACTGGTAGGTGACACTGATGGGCAGTGATGGGCGGCACTGATGGGCATTTATGGGCACTGGTAGGTGACACTGATGGGCAGTGATGGGCGGCACTGATGGGCATTTATGGGCACTGGTAGGTGACACTGATGGGCAGTGATGGGCGGCACTGATGGGCATTTATGGGCACTGGTAGGTGACACTGATGGGCAGTGATGGGCGGCACTGATGGGCATTTATGGGCACTGGTAGGTGACACTGATGGGCAGTGATGGGCGGCACTGATGGGCATTTATGGGCACTGGTAGGTGACACTGATGGGCAGTGATGGGCGGCACTGATGGGCATTTATGGGCACTGGTAGGTGACACTGATGGGCAGTGATGGGCGGCACTGATGGGCATTTATGGGCACTGGTAGGTGACACTGATGGGCAGTGATGGGCGGCACTGATGGGCATTTATGGGCACTGGTAGGTGACACTGATGGGCAGTGATGGGCGGCACTGATGGGCATTTATGGGCACTGGTAGGTGACACTGATGGGCAGTGATGGGCGGCACTGATGGGCATTTATGGGCACTGGTAGGTGACACTGATGTGGGTGCTGATGGGTGGCGCTGTGGGCACTGGTAGGCAGCACTGCTGCCTATTGCTGTGTGACAGATGATTGCCGTGATCGGGACTGATGTCCCGATCACGGCCGCCGGTGATCGGGTTTTTTTTTCCTCCTCACGCTGTCAGCGCGAGGAGGAAAAATAGCCGATTACCGGCTCTGTTTACATCACATGATCAGCTGTCATTGGCTGACAGCTGATCATGTGGTAAGGGGTTGGGACCAACCCCTTACTCTGATCTGTGATCAGGCGAGTCTCATAGACTCGCTGATCACCGAGCGCGCCGCGCGCGCCCTGCAGGGGGCGCGCAGGCCGCTCGTGCACGGGACGACGTCAATGGACGTAGTCCCGGCAATTTAGATCCGCGCTGTTGCCGTCATTTGGCAATGGCCCGGATCTGAAGCAGTTAAAAAAGCTATTAGATAAGCACCTGAACGACCGCAACATACAGGAATATAAAATGTAATACTGACATATCACACACATAGGATGGACTTGTCTTTTTTCAACCTCACCTACTATGTGTTATAGATTGATGTCTTGCGAGCTACCAATGACGAGTGTCCAAAGAATGTTTTAAACGTAAGAGATCCAATCCACAGCCGCTAAGCATATTCACACTTCCATAATCTGTGTATAAAATATTAAAAATAAACAAACAAATGCAGTGCTATGTGTTTTTTTTTTTTTTTTTTTTTTTTTTTTTTTAATATATATAGATTTCTTTCACTGTGCACTTGCTTGACAAGTATTTAATTTTATATATTTTTTCACCATTTATATTCTTTGGGAATTCAAGTTGCTCCAACATTCACTCGCGCACTGCCCATGGCAATTATCTATTTTTCACCTGAGTGATGCATCACATAGTGCTGCATTTGTTTATTTTAAATTTTCTACTATGCAAGTCATTTTGGGTAATTCTCTGCCAGCTTTGCACATCTAGAGAAGTTTTTGCCCATTCTAATTTGCAAAATTGCTTAAGCTCTGTCAGATTGGATGGAGAGCATCCGCGAACAGCAATTTTCAAGTCTTGCCACAGATTCTCAATTGGATTTAGGTCTTGACTTTGACTGGGCCATTCTAAGCATTCCATTTGTAGCTCTGGCTGTATGTTTAGGGTTGTTGTCCTGCTGGAAGGTGAACCTCTGCCCCAGTCAAGTCTTTTGCAGACTCACACCTAAACCGGCCGCTGATCGCACAGCAATGCTGTCTGTCCCTGTTCTCCGTTTCAGGGAACGAATCGAGGCAGAATCTTTGCCTGAATTCGGCCCTGAAATGGAGACAAAGACGCAAAGCGTTTCTGTGCAGTACGCTCCGCAGTCGCCTCAGAGACGTGAACAGGCTCCAGAGAGAGCCAGTCGCATTCTCCTGCTATGCGAATTGGATGCAGGGAAACCTGCATCCATTCCTCATAAGTGTGAACCCAGCCTAACAGGTTTTCTTCTAAGATTGCCCTGTATTTGGCTCCATCCATCTTCCCATCAACTCTGATCAGTTTCCCTGTCCCTGCTGAAGAAAAGCATCTCCACAACATGATGCTGCCTTCAGCATGTTTCATGGTGGAGATGACGTGCTCAGGGTGATGAGCAGTGTTAGTTTTCCACCACACATAGCGTTTTGTTTTAAGGCCAAAAAGTTCAATTTTGGTCTCCTCTGACCAGAGCACCTTCTTCCACGTTTGCTGTGTCCCCCACATGGCCTCTCGGAAACTGCAAACGGGACTTCTTATAGCTTTCTTTCAACAATGGGTTTCTTCTTACCACTGTTCCATAAAGGCCAGATTTGTGAAGTGCACGACTAATAGTTGTCCTGTGGACAGATTCTCCCACCTGAGCTGTGGATCTCTGCAGCTCCTCCAGAGTTTCCATGGGCCTACTGGCTGCTTCTCTGATTAATGCTCTCCTTGCCCAGCCTGTCAGCTTAGGTGGGTGGCCTTGTCTTGGTAGGTTTGCAGTTTTGCCATACTCTTCATTTTCGGATGATGAATTGAACAGTGCTTCATGAGATATTCAAAGCTTGAGATATTTTTTTATAATCTAACCCTGCTTGGCCTTCATGATGCTGTTTGTTCTCTAAGGTTCTCTAACAAACCTTTGAGGGCTTCACAGAATAGCTGTGTTTATACTGAAATTAAATTACAACCAGGGGGACTTTATTTCCTAATTGGGTGACTTCTGAAGGCAATTTTTTCCACTAGATTTTAGTTAGGGGTATCAGAGTAAAGGGGGCTGAATACTAATGCACACTACACTTTTCAGATATTTATTTGTAAAACATTTTGGAAACCATTTATCATTTTCCTTCCACTTCACAATTATGTGCCACTTTGTGTTGGTCTATCACATAAAATCACAATAAAATACATTTTATGTTTTTGGTTGTAACATGACAAAATGTGGAAAATTTCAAGGCACTGTATATCCTTTTCTAGGGCAGTGCTGTGTATGTTTGTTTTTGTTTTTTTCTATTTAATTTTCATTTCGTATTACATTTCTTGATCCATTTAAATATGCATGTGACTTATCCTTTCCAGAAACAAAGCGGAGGGTTTGTGAATGTCTTTTCTTTATTTTCAGTTGTTCTTGCAGAAGGGGCAACAATTGTTGCCAATCCTCTAAGCACTTTCACCACAACCCCAGCTAATGCAGCTGTCATGCAGAGCCACAATCAGAGTCCAGGTATGGGCAATTCCCCTGCTCAGGGATCCTCTCCCAGGCCCAGCATCTTGCGCAAGAAGCCTGCCACTGATGGGTATGTTTGTCTATTCTCTAAGACATTGCTTTTTAAATAAAATTAAAGTGCTGGCACATGTAGAAGTAGTCGTATCACATCAGTTTATGCTTGTTTTATTTGCATGTGCATTTAATTCCAGTATTTTGTGTTCACTTTCTAGTGTCCTCCCCTGCTGTCAGGCAAACTTAATTTTCATGTTTTTGCAGTGGCAGTTTTTGGCTGCTTAGTTACCTCTTACCCGCAGCACTACTGTGTGTTATAACTGTAAGTTCTAAAGCAGGAAACCGTAGCCAAAGTAGTAGATGTCAATAATGGTGTTATAGGTTAATTGAAATGCTATATATCTAGGGTGCAGCAAAACAGTAAATTGTAGCATTGTATTCTGTTCCATTGAAATCACTGTGGAAATAGACCAGTCTCTCTGTGCTGCTCTTTGTGAAATGCAGCAGTTTGCCAAGCCCGTTCATAGCCACAGCTACAGTTCTGCAATTAGTAACACTCTGCTGAGCATTTTATTGCAACCTAAATGTATACAGTGTATAGCCTGGGCTTGGGCTTTAAATGTAGATTTGCAATTTACCTTTTTAAATGTCAAATCTGTGTCTATGCAAACAAATTTTAGGATATATATTTTTTTCTTTTTACATTCCCTGCAACGGTGCTTTAGCAATATTTAAGATTCCTCTGACACCCACTCATGAGTAAGAAGTATTTCTTGGTGACTTTGCAACCCCCCTTTCCCCTGTTTTTGGCTGAGTGGGAACTAATGTCTCCAGGCATGCCTGGATATTTTTGAAAGGTAATTTTGACTATTTATCATAACATGAGTTTTATTTTAAGGATACACCAACTCTAGCCATGGATCTTTCCCTGTCGGAATAACTGTTGCTTGTTATAGCATATCAAGGTTTTGGATGGTACAGGAAAAGCTTTACAGCAAATCCAGAGATTCAATAAGCCACTTGCCAGCCTTAAGCCATTTTTTTCACACCCTGGACTTAAAGCGGAGTTCCACTCAAGAATTGAACTTCCTTTTTTTTGGGGGGGGGGGGGCACCCAGCTCCCATTTCCTCCCCTAGCGCCGGAAGGAAGCTCACCTTTCCCTTCTCCCTCCCTGCAATCTTCATTAAAATAGGTGGAACTCCGCTTTAAATTATTAAAACAAGTTTATGGCTGCAGCTATGAGATTGGGATCTTTTTTCCTTTTATTTTTTTTTCCTTTCAGCCAACAATCATCTGTTTAGTAAACGTGGTTTAGACAGCTGTAGATCACTTTCCTCCAGGGCACCCTGGTGGCAGTAAACTGCCCCAATAGTGAGAGCAGAAGGATACCAAGGAACACCTGTTCCCTGATCTCCTCTGGAGGTAATGAAACCAGAAACATCAAGCGTTTCTTCACTTCCTACCTTAGGAAGCAGCTAATCAAGTGTGAACTAAGCTTAATTAGCTGTAGTGTTAGGGAAGACATTTGGGGTCTAATAAACCCCTAATGTCACCACAGAGAGAACTTGTTGCCTGTCCATGCTATCACATGAAAAATTTTAAGTACCATTGTTTTTCATCATTTCATGGGTGCGCACAATTTTGAGACTTTGACATGTTGGGTATCTGTTTATTCACTGCAACCTTAGTTTTTTTTTATATCTTGCCCAAAAATGGTGTTTGTGTTTTTTGGAATGCAATTTATTTTGGTGTGCCTTTTACTGATGTTAAACTCTTTGCCTGTCATTCTAGATAAAATATCTGCCTGCTTATAGCATGGTACTGTAATTCTTACTGGTCAGCCAGTGGCTCTATAGTGTTGCGCAATGCAGCTAGTGAAAGATAAATAGCTTTTGCTTTGTAAGGATAATGATAACTTTGCACACTGTACTTTGCCATTTTTTTTATAGACTTTATTGCTCATCCACTGTATGTTTCTTTAACAGGCTATCTGTTAGAAAAAGCCTTATTCCTCCACATCCAGGAGATGCAGTAAGCCCACGCCACGACAGCTCTATGCGAAGCACGTCTGCTTCACCTCGGCCTGCTGGGTAATTCAGATGTATAATTCATGGGGATCTAAAAGGGAACCTGTGATGAAGGAAATGCGAGAGCTTCTTTTATTGACTGTTAAGATGTAGACTCTGGGGCTATCGTCTAATTCTGGCTGATCTTTCCAGTGAGTTACTGGAGTGGGCCGTCAGTGAAGATTTAAGTGTGACCCACACACACACTTGTGCATCTCATTGACCTATTAGGCTGCATTCACACCACCACATTGGCGCAGATGCTTTGCTGCATTCAGAAGTGGCAACACGCTGTGCTATGGTCATATACAGAGTCTCCAATTGGCTGCGGTCAGTTTGTGTGGGGCCAGAATTCTGCAGAAACGTCTACCCTGGGCACACACTGGGGTTGATTTAGTAAAAGTGCAAGTGCAAAATCTGATTCAGCTATGGATGGTAGCCAATCGGCTTCTAACTTTAGCTTGCTCAATCAAAGCAGAGTTCCGCCCGCCCTTTTAAAAATTAAGTCAGCACCTACACATACTGTAGCTACTGACTTTTAACCTTAGGTCACTTAACCTGTCCAGGAGTCTAGCGATGTCAGCACCTCAGCTGATTTTTGCATCGGCTGGTCGGGTGCTGCCGCCACCATCGCTAGTAAGGAAACCCAGCAGTGTAGCTTTTCGGCTTCTCAGCCGGGTCCCTACTGTGCATGCGTGCTGCACTCTCACTGGCCCGGAAGAAGGGGAAGGAGGAGGGGGGTCGAGCTGCTGACGTACTTCGCCGTGGCCCGGTCTACCGGAAGTGAGGAGAGAGTACCTGTAAAAAACGGGTACCCGCTCCCCCCTGAAAGGTACCAAATGTGAATGAGTTAGATAAGCAGAAGTTCCACTTTTGGGTGGCAGTTCGCTTTAAGCTTTGACAAAACAAAAAAGTGGAAGCTGATTGGTTTCATTGTAGAGCTACACCAGATTGTGCACTCTCCAGTTTTAGTAAATCAACCCCACTGTGTCCAGGGTTGAATGGAGGCTCTTTTCACATGTAACTGAGCAGTTACATCCAAACAGCAGCTGCGCCTGCCATTGATTTGTACGAAGTACAAATCTGACAGCTGCCATTGACTGCTGCTGGTGGCACACAGTGTGTACAGGCAGCATTTAGAACCAAAGGCAGGGATCTACAGATTCTTGCTGGTGGCTGCCCCTGGCTGCGTGAAAGCCTGAAGTTCAGACAAAAAAAAATCAGCACAAGGGATATAACTTTCAGTCAGTAGGATATGTACTTTGTACCAATGCCTCTTTTGTTAGTTGAAGTCTTCCCCCTTATCGGTGCAGCAGGGGTTAATAACTAATGGTTGTCGCAGGCTTTCATCAGCCAAATTATCCCTGCCCTTTCCTTCCAGCTGCTGCATTCGTAGAGGCTGTACTACAGCTTCAATGAATTAAAAAAATCTATGAATGGAGGAAGGGTTGATTGATGGGTCTGACCCTTTCATTCATAGATCACATTTCATTCATAGAAGCTGTAGTATGGTTTCCATGAATGGCGGAGCTGACCCAGCATAGTAGGGCTCTCTTGAGAGCCTATGACAGCCCGTTATTTATATTAACCCCTGCTGCAGCCAGAAGATTACTTCCTGTCATGGCAACAAAACAGGAAGTGACAAAGGGTTTCCTGTAGACATACAGACAGCAGTAAAAACACTTCATCTACCAAAAGATGTGCAGATTACTGCCATTATGTTTTAAACACGCATTGTTTAAAGCAATTTTACACACTTTTTTTAATTTTTTTTTTTTTTAATTTTTCCTTTCTTTTCTTGTCTTAGTGTAAAACCAAAAGCCGAACCTCACATTTCCGTGGCTCCAGGCGTGACTGGGGATCCAGGCACAGGTGGTGATCAGCCGAGTGCAGCTGCATCTCTGCCCTCTTCTCATCATCCTGCAGCTGCTGTGCCCAGCCCACCATCTCAGCCTATGCCTGGACCCCTTCCCAGCAGCATCCATGTTCCTCCTGTTGCTGTTCCTGCCTTATCTGCACCTCCACCTCTCCTGAGCAGTGCACCTTCAGGAGCAGCAGTCCCTGAGGCGAAAGTGAAGGAGGAGGCAGAACCAATGGATATAACTAGGCCAGTTTCAGGTAGGTAATTTTATGATGGCCTGCTTAGTTTTTATCTAGATCAAGTTATGGCTAGTTTAATCTGCTGCAAGGAATTGTGTGACCATTTTCTCCCTTATGTCTTGTCATATATAAAGTCCAGTGTACACAGAATAAACCTTATCTGTTTAATTCATGATTGTTTTAGGCTTTTTTCCCCCTTTAAATTGTAACATTAGGCTAAGTTATGAAAATGGGCAAACAGGCAGGATTTTTAATGCAAAAGAGGCATTCTTTGTCTCCAAAACCACTTATCTGCCTGTCCACCGCGCACACACAGCTCACTGTACAAATTTCGGCAATGGCAAATTTGGCTGAATTCCCGCGCATGCGTGGCAGTGAGGTCATCCCCACCCGGGAGGTGAGGAGTATTCCCCTTTAACGAGGAAGTGAACACTGGTGGGTTTTTCTTTCTTCTTCCCTGCATCGCATGCGAGCACATTGTGATACCTGCAAACAAAGCCTGCCCGTCCCCGCTGCTGGCCGCATCCATCTTCGCCCATCTTCCTTCCGGGGCCGCGGACCCCGGCTCTGTGACTTCCCGGAACCACGTGACGTCACTCCCGTGCATGTGTGCCGGAGCCGCCGGTCACGGCACACTTGCCTAAAGAAACAGCACGGGCGGCCGTACCTTCAGAGCGCATGTGCTGATGACCTCATCAGCGCAGTAAACTGTAAATATCTCCTGAACGCCACACGTTTAGGAGAGATTTACAGTACCTATAGGTAAGCCTTATTCTAGACTTACCTATAGGTACAATTTCCACCTTACTAAGTTTTTTTCCTCTTAACTTGTCGAACTCCCAACATAAAATCCCATTGACAGTTGGGATTATGCTTGCTGTTTTGGAATTTCTTTAACTAGGATAGGAGATTTCAATATGCTGTTGCTGCAGTTATCCAATTTGTTTTTAATTTTTTTTTTTTTTTTAAATTTTATCCAGCAGTTCATCCACTGACTCCGGGATCCGTCGCCTCCCCACTGGTTCTTCTTGCCAATAATATCTCTGTGTCTGCTGGGGAATTGCCTCCAGGAGCCTCTCCCCGCAAGAAACCTCGCAAACAGCAGCATGTTATATCAACTGAAGAGGGAGACATGATGGAGACCAACAGCACAGATGAGGAAAGATGTCACACAGTAAAGCCCTTAACATCAAGGCCAGAGAAGCGCAAGTCTCCTCCTAAGGAATACATCGGTATTGTAGCTATCTCTCCTAATCTGTTTAGATTCAATGTTTTAATTGTCTTGTGTTTGTAAAATCTGTTTGTTTAATTGCAGATGAGGAAGGTGTACGTTACGTTCCTGTTAGGCCTCGACCTCCTATTACGCTGCTGCGTCATTATCGCAATCCTTGGAAAGCAGCTTACCATCATTTCCAACGTTATAGTGATGTACGGGTCAAAGGTCAGTAACCTAAAAAGGCAAAATGATATACTAAAATATGCAGTATTTGCTTTTGTTTGGTCTTGGAGTGACAGGGAGGTGTGTGTATGTATCACACCACAGCAAAAAAGTGGTGTTTTAATTAGTATCTCAATGAATACATGAATAATTTCCAAAATTTTGACATAACTGAGCTTTATAGAACATTTGTTCAACTTATTACATGAAAGTAAGGTTAATAATATAACTTGGATTACAAAATCCTAATTTTTACTGAAATTAATTCAAAAATGACTACATCCCATAACAAAACCTTCTACATCTAGTATTTTGTATGACCTCCATGATTTGTAAGGACAGCATCAAGTATTCTGGGCATGAAATGAACAAGTTCGCAACATATTGTAAAATCCATCTTTTTCCATTCTTCAAGAATGAACTCTTGTAGAGCCTGGATTCTGGATGGAGAGTGATGGTTAACTTGTCTCTTCAGAATTTCTCATTGGTGTTTGATTGGGTTCAGATCAGGAGACATACTTAGCCACTGAATCACTTTCACCCTGTTCTTCAGAAATGCAACAGTGGCTTTGGATGATTGTCATGTTGGAAAAGTGCACGGCGACCAAGGGCACGGAGTGATGGTAGCATCTTCTCTTTCAATATAGAGCAGTACATCTGTGATATCATGATACCATCAAGGAAATGCAGTTACCCAACACCAGCAGCACTCATGCAGCCCCACAGGAGGACACTGCCCCCACCATGTTTTACTATAGGCACCATACAGTTTTCTTTGTACTCCTCAGCTTTGTGACACCATACAGTTATGAAGCCATCAGTTGCAAAAACATTTATTTTTGTCTCATCACTCCAGAATACAGAGTCCCAATAGTCGTCTTCCTTTTCAGCATGGGTCCTGGTAAATTCTAGGCAGGCTTTTTTTTTGCATGGGATTTAGGATAGGTCTCCTTCATGGACCCGTGCATGCAATTCCTCTGCAGTGTACACAGTGTAGTGTCTCGGGAAACCATCACCCCAGTTTGGCTTTCCACTTCTCTAGCTAACTGCAGTTAACTTGCATGTTTTTTTTTTTTTTTTTTTTTTTCTTTAACCCTTCTCATCAGCATACGCTCCTGTCGAGGTGTTAACTTCTGTGGACGTCTGTAAGATGGTTGCAGCTCCATCTTTGTTAAATTTTTGTATCACTTTTGCTACAGTATTCTGACTGATGAGTAAAGCTTTGCTGATCTTCTTGTATCCTCCACCTTTCTTCTGTAAAGAAATTATTTTCGTAGGCTTTGAGACATTTCTCGCCCATGTGGTGCCATTGCTGACATGGAGGGGTTTTCCTTAAGTAACACCCTTTTTATAATCAACTGCTGGAAACATGGTAAATGAATAATTAAATTCACCTGTAGTTGAATTCTTGTAAATTTAGGATTTTGTTGTCTAAAATTTAGCTTTGCTCCTAAGACCTTCATTGAGGTGTAATTCCTTTTTGCAACATGGTCTTGAATGAATTTGTTAGGAAAAAATACTTTTTTGTATGTGCAAATTAACAAATATTGGCTGAAATCAATGGCCCGTGTTTGTGGGACTATTTTGTAGTATAGTGCCCCATAGAAAATTATCAGTTTTGCAAAAAAAACGAAGTCATCCAAATATTTTACAAAGCAGATTTTTTTTTTTTTTTTACATTAAAGCGAAGTTCCACCCAAAAGTGGAACTTCCGCTTATCTGATTCCCCCCTCCCGTGCCACATTTGCCACCTTTTGGGGGAAGCGGATACCGGGTTTTTTTTTTTTTTTTTATACAGGTACCCTGTCCCCACTTCCGGGAGACTGGGCCGCGGCAAATTACGTCAGCAGCTCGGTCCCCTTCCTCCTCTCTCCCCTTCAGCCGGACAAGTGCAAAAGGGCAGTGTGCTTCGCGTATGCGCAGTAGGGACCCGGTCGTGAAACCGAAAGGCTACACTGCCAGGTTCCCTTAACCCGAGTGGCAGCGGCAGCACCCGACCAGCCGGTGGAAACATCAGCTGCAGTGCCGACATCACTGGACTCCAGGACAGTTAAGGGTCCTAATGTTAAAAGTCAGCAGCTACAGTATGTGTAGCTGCTGACTCTTTATTTTTAAAGGGGAGGGCGTAACTCTGCTTTAAGCACTTGACCTCAGTAAGATTTACCCCCCTTTCATGACCAGGCCATTTTCTGCGATACGGCACTGCTTTATTTTAACTGACAATTTTTCCCCACAAATGGAGCTTTCTTTTGGTGGTATTTGATCACTTGTTTGTTTTTTTTTATTTTTTGCGATAAACTGAAAGACCGTCAATTTAGGGAAAAAAAACAAAACAATTTTTTTTACTTTCGGGTATAAAAGATATCCAATAAAATAATTTAAAACAAAATCAAATTTCTTCGGAAATTTAGGCCAATATGTATTCTGCTATATATTTTTGGTAAAAAAAAAATCCCAATAAGCGTGTTGGTTTGCGCAAAAGTTATATTGTCTACAAACTATGGGATATTTTTGATTGATTTTTAGTAGTAAAGTCGCGGACTATTTTTTAATTCAAATAGTGTATTTTTTCCAAAAAAAGTGCGGTTGTAAGACCGCTGCACAAATACGGTGTGACAAAGTATTGCAACAACCGCCATTTTATTCTATAGGGTGTTTAAAGAAATATATATAACGTTTGGGGGTTCTAAGTAATTTTCTAGCAATAAACCTGTTTTTAACTTGTAAACCCCAAATCTCAGAAAGATGCTCGGTCCTTAAGTGGTTAAGGTAGATTAGTGTCAGGGTCTTGCTGTTGAGTCACGGTGGTATCAAAATGTAACCATACATCCCACACCTTATTACATTTTTTCTTCAGGCAGCCCCTGTATGTGTAGGTTTCTTTATACAGCGGGATGATCAAATTAACCAGTAACTTCAACTCAACATATTGAGAGTAGGTGCAGAAGATGCTCTCCGCTTAAGTACAATGCTCTTCTGAGCGTAAGACAGAAGCAAACTTGGCGACGTGCAAACCGCTCTGGGTGGGGCCAGAGCATCTACCAGCCCTAAAATGCAGACATCCACTGTCTGAGGTATAGGGACAATAGTTAAGCTGGGGATAAAAGTGAGAACATTGGTCCAAAAGACCTGCAGTAAGGGACAGGACCAAATCATGTGTAAGTAATTGGCAGAGTCAGTTTGGCAACGCCAACAGCATGGTGGGCAATCTGGGTAGATTTTATGTAATCGGCATGGTGTATATTGAAACTTGTGTATATTTTTAAACTTGATTAGACAGTCTCTAGCGGCAATGAGGTAAGAGAAGGGAATCTCCCACACATCCTCCCAGTCTTCCGTATCCAACTCCGCAACCCAGAAGGAATAAAAGCCTTCCAGTCCATGATGTACAGTTGGTTGTAATGCCCTGTAAATGGACGATATTTTTTTTTTTTTTTAAGGGAATCATCTGGAAGGAGTAATTCCGTATCAGGCTGTTACAAAAGCAAAGGAGATGTCCCAAATTGTGTAGCAAAAGCATCCCGGAGCTGGAAAAACCAAAAGCAATAGGACAGGGATATGCAATTAGCGGACCTCCAGCTGTTGCAGAACTACAAGTCCCATGAGGCATAGCAAGACTCTGACAGCCACAAGCATGACACCCAGAGGCAGAGCATAATGGGACTTGTAGTTTTGAAACAGCTTGAGGTCCGCTAATTGCATATCCCTGCAATAGGAGTTGGGTAGATCAAATGTATTTTTAATTTGGTCAAATGTTTGTAATGCGCCACCCTCACAAATATGGGATAGATTGCAGATGCCATGACCAGCCCACAGAGCAGGCTCCGGAATGGATTGGAATTCCGGTAGAGAGGGGTTCATCCATAAGGGAGTGTTTGGAGAGTAATGTCCCAAGTTATTCCTAGCATAGCAGACAACTGCTGCCCCATGCTCTGATCACCGTGTGCATAGATCTAGTTAGGGGATGTGGATCTTTAACTCCTCTAAAGAGCGTATTTCATAGGGCTTCGTATGAACCCACTAGAGAAGCTTCTAGATCGACTGCAGCATTAGAGGCATCTGATATGAGCCAATTATGGGTGTGACAACATTTCAGCTAGGAAACAGACCAAATTTGAGCTCCTTTTTGTGATGCTTTCTTACAGAGGAGAAAAAGTTGACATTACAGGAGATGGCCAACCAGAAGGGGATTGCTTGTCGTGTGCAGGGCTGGAAAACGCATCTCTGTGCCGCACAGTTGCTACAGCTGGTGAGCCTTTTAGTTTGTAGTCGTTTTGTTTTTTTTATTTATTTTTTTTGTTTTTTTATTTTAACAAGCATTCTCTTCCTTCCAGATTAAACTGGAACAAGATGTGTTTGATCGGTTAACTGTTCTGCAAGAGGGGCTCATCCCCAAAAAGAAGACTGCCACAGATGATGATTTGCACAGGATCAATGAGTTAATACAGGTATTACATGCAATCTCTAATTTTATGTTTAATACAGTATTT
>JBBDGP010004600.1:0-70000 GCA_037952835.1 Lithobates septentrionalis | reverse complement strand
CCATCTAGATTCAACAACTACCTCCTGCTTGTGGCCAGGATCAAGTACTCTTTAGCACTGGCAGTGGATGTCTTGATAATCACCTTGTCTTCGTACAAGGTAATCTGTGCCTTTCCTCCAGTGCAAAATCTACATCTGCTCAACAAAATAGAGCAAGAAAAGAAGCAGGTGATTCTTGTTGCACCAAACTAGCCTAGAAGAACCTGGTACACAGACATACTCTGACTAGTAGATCACCCCTGGCCTCTTCCCAACAGGCCAGACCTGCTGTCGCAGGGCCCTCTATTCCATCCTGCTGCTTACTTACTAACCAGCCTTAATGGCATGGCTGTTGAGTCGTCTGAGTCTTTTTGTTCCTACCCTGCTTAAAGGGTTTGTTAACCCCCCCAAAAAAAAAAAATAGAAACAGATCTTGGGCCTTTAAAGCATGTTGTACAGCACAGTACTTGTGCCGTCATTTGGTCCCCTGTAATGCCTCAAATCCCTGGCTGATCCTGCCTGGCTATACCCCCCCCCCCCCCCTGTAAACTGACCACGATAATCGGGGCTGCTGAGCTGTGGTCTGTTTATGTGATTCCTTCATTCGCAGCTCTGCTCTCCCCTCTGTCTGTGTATGCTCTGTCCTCCCCCCTCCTTGCCTGTCTGCTCGTACCAGCCCCCCCCCACCGCTGCTCTCATAACGTCTACTAAATAACCTTATCCCCTCTGTACCATAATAACAAGTGTCCCTGTGTCTGTATAATGTGAAAATTCTGCCGATCTGTACCTATATAAGCGCGGCTCTTGGCGCTCAGCTGAGTGTCGGCTCGCTTCTCTCTCCCCCTCCTCCCTGGCTGACGTCAGCGGGAGTGCTCGGCGCCACCCACTGGAACTGTGAGCCAAAGAGCTGACAAGTCAGCTGGGAGCTGAGCTCATATAGGTACAGATCGGCAGATTTTTTTTACATGACACAGGGACACATTTGTTATGGTACAGAGGAGATAAGTCGATTTAATAGAAGTGGGTTAACAACCACTTAAAAGCAGGAAAAGCCAGAGAAAGATCTATTGTACCTGGAGAACCTTCTTTGCCTTATGTGAGCTCAGGCACTTCGATCTTAGAGACTCTATGCTTTGCATTCTGTCCTTCAATAATCAGGACTTGGCTTTGAACACTCTAAAAGGAGAGGTTTCAGCCTTGTCTATTTTTTTTTTTTTCAAAAACCTCAGTCTTTGCGCTGCCTTTTTAACCACTTGACCGCTGGGCACTTAAACCCCCTTAATAACCAGACCAATTTTCAGCTTTCGGTGCTCTCACACTTTGAATGACAATTACTCAGTCATGCAACACTGTACCCAAATGAAATTTTTGTCCTTTTTTTCACACAAATAGAGCTTTCTTTTGGTGGTATTTAATCACCGCTGGGTTCTTTATTTTTTGCGCTATAAAAGAAAAAAGAGCGAAAATTCTGTAAAAAAAATGCATTTTTCTTTGTTATAAAATTTTGCAAATTAGTAATTTTTTCTTCATATATTTTGGCCAAAATTTATACCGCTACATATCTTTGGTAAAAATAACCCAAATCGGTGTATATTATTTGGTCTTTGTGAAAGTTATAGAGTCCACAAGCTATGGTGCCAATCTCTGAAAATTGATCACACCTGAAGTACTGACGACCTATCTCATTTCTTGAGACCCTAACATGCCAGAAAAGTACAAATACCCCCCAAATGACCCCTTTTTGGAAAGAAGACATTCCAAGGTATTTAGAAAGATGCATGATGAGTTTTTTTGAAGTTGTCATTTTTTTCCCACAATTCTTTGCAAAATCAAGTTTTTTTTTTTTTTTCTTTTTCTTTTTTTTTCTTCACAAAATTGTCACATTAGCAGGTTATTTCTCACACACAGCATATGCATACCACAAATTACACCCCAAAACACATTCCACATTCTACTGTTACTCCCGACTACGGCAATACCACATGTGTGAGATTTTTTCACAGCGTGGCCACATATAGAGGCCCAACATGCAGGGGAGCACCATCAGGCATTCTAGGAGCACCCAGGCCAATTCTGACATTTCTCTCCTACATTTAAAAATCATAATTTTTTTTGCCAGAAAATTACATAGAACTCCAAAACATTATATATATATATATATATTTTTTAGCAAAGACCCTAGAGAATACAATGGCGGTCGTTGCACGGTATTTGCGCAGCAATTTTTCGAACGCTTTTTTTCGAAGAAAAAAAACAGTTTTGTGCTTTTAAAAAAAAAAACAAAATAGTAAAATTAATGTGAAATATGAAGTTATGCCGAGTAAATAGATACCTAACATGTCACCCTTCAATATTGCACACGCTCGTGGAATGGCGCCAAACTTCGCTACTTTAAAAAACCCCATAGGAGACGCTTTAAAATTTTTTACTGGTTACATGTTGTGAGTTACAGAGGAGTTCTAGGGCCAAAATTATTGCTCTCGCTCTACCAATCGCAGCGATACCCCGCGTGTGGTTTGAACACCGTTTTTATATGTGGGCGCAACTTACGTATGCGTTCGCTTCTGCATGCGGGGACACGGGGGGAAAATTTTTTTTTTTAAATTCATTTTACTTTATTTTAGTTTGAGGCTTTTTTCCAAAAAATAAATTTTTTGATCACTTTTATTTCTATTACAAGGAATGTAAACATCCCCTGTAATAGGAATATGGCATGACAGGTAGAGGTCGACCAATATATCGGCCGATATTTGGTAATTTTGACTTAATCGGCATCGGCCGATTTTGCTGATAAAAAAAAAGGCCGATATAACTTCAGCGCGACTTGCAAATTACTTTTGTAATAGAAGTCAATACAAGTTGCCTGTATTCTAATGTGAAGCGACTTCTCCCCTCTCTGGGCAGCCTGCCAAATCTGATAAAAAGAAGACAAGGGCGCACCAGCCTTGTGCATTAACTTTTAAAACATTTATTAAATAAAAAATGGTAAAGGAAATAACTCACAGGCGATTGGTGGAGGAGGCACAACATAAAATTGCACCGGTGGACAGTCTGCGATTTGGGATGAGTGAAACCTTCCAGGGGTCGTGGAGGAACGCACAGACGCTGCAATCCGCTAACGCGTTTCGAGGGGAAAGTCCCCTCTTCCTCAGAGCTATGCAGTGCAACCTCCCTCAGCGAACCTCTCTTATAAATGCCTGCAAGCCAATAAGACAGGGATGGGGTGCGGGGCTCATCCCCCTTTAAAAAATCCCCCCCTCCTAGGTCCTCTAATCAGGCATGCCATATATGCATAAGTGCATATGCAGACACGTGTACACACCATATATACACGTGCATGCATACACACACACATATACATACACATAAAAACAACTAATAAATAACCAATTGATAGGTTAATGGGAAGTGAACAGCAGCGTACTGTGCATACGGACTGAAAGGCAACATGTGGTATCTAAAAATACCAGATATACATCACAGTAAATATTACCAATCATACTGCAAGGTATAAATCACAGTAGACATTACACATCGTAATGGGTGAGAGTCACACTTTGAAGTGTGACTCTCACCCATTACGATGTGTAAAGTCTACTGTGAGGAGCCCCGCACCCCATCCCTGTCTTATTGGCTTACAGGCATTTATAAGTGAGGTTCGCTGAGGGAGGTTGCACTGCATAGCTCTGAGGAAGAGGGGACTTTCCCTTCGAAACGCGTTAGCGGATTGCAGCGTCTGTGCGTTCCTCCACGACCCCTGGAAGGTTTCGCTCATCCCAAATCGCAGACTGTCCACCGGTGCGATTTTATGTTGTGCCTCCTCCACCAATCGCCTGTGACTTATTTCCTTTACCATTTTTTATTTAATAAATGTTTTAAAAGTTAATGCACAAGGCTGGTGCGCCCTTGTCTTCTTTTTATTTCGGTTTCCACTAGGATCCCCATCCTTGAGGACAGCAAGGCCTGTGCTTACCTACTACATATGGTGATCCACCTGTGTGCAGGAGTTGCTTTTTTCTCTTTTGCATCTGATAAAAAGAGCCTGAAGGATACAATGTTTACACTTATGAATGAACTGAGCTCCATGTGTAGAAGCTCTCAGTTTAACCATTTAAAGACTAAATCTTTTCTGACATTTGTTGCTTACAAGTAAAAATCCAGTATTTTCTGCTAGAAAATCACTTAGAACCCCCAAACATTATATATATTTTTTTAGCAGAGACCCTAGGGAATAAAATAGCGGTTGTTGCAATATTTTATGTCACACGGTATTTGCGCAGCGGTCTTTCAAACGCAATTTTTTTTTAAAAAAAATACACAAATTTTAAAAAAAACTAAGCAGTAAAGTTAGCCCATTTTTTTTTCGTCCAAAAGTTTTGATTACGTGTTTTTGTGTATTTATTTTCAAGATATAGTTTTTTTTTTTTTTTTTTTAGTGTTTTTTTTCATCTAAATTCTACATACAAGTGAACTGCTTGGAGGTTTGTTTTGTTTAATAAATGTTTAAGTGTAAAAAATGTTCTGTATCACTTAAGTTTGCTTTCACACTGCAGCGGGCATGCGTTGACGGTAAAACGCTGCTAGTTTTAGCAGCGCTTTACTGTCATTTTAGCGGCGCTATTCGGCTGCTAGCGGGGCGCTTATAACCCAGCTAGCAGCCGAGGAAGGGGTTAAATGCGCCGCTGCCGAAGCGCTTTGCAGGCGCTTTGGCAGCGGTGCACATTCATTTCAATGGGCAGGAGTGGTGGTTTACACCGCTCCAAAGATGCTGCTTGCAGGACTTTTTTTTAACATCCTGCCAGCGCATCGCCTCAGTGTGAAAGCACTCAGGATATCACACTGAGACTGCAGGGGAGCCGTTTTACAGGCACTTTACAAGCGCTATTTTTAGCCCAAAAGCGCCTGAAAAACGCCCCAGTGTAGAAGGGGTCTAACTGTTAAATTTTATGAGATGAAGGGAAAAAGAAAAAAAAAAAATCGGCCTAATATATCGGCCCAAAAAAATCGGCATCACATATCGGCCATCGGCCACCGTGATTTCTAAATATCGGCATCGGCCAGAGAAAAACCCATATCGGTCGACCTCTAATGACAGGTCCTCTTTACAGTGAGATATGGGGTCAATAGGACCCCACATCTCACCTCTAGGCTGGGAAGCCTAAGATAAAAAAAAATAAAAAAATGATCCTGGCTTCGATCTTAGCGGTGAGTCGGTAGAAGCACCTGAGGGCGGCGAGAGGGGGGGGGACGTCCCCTCCCGCCTCCCGTAAGAACGATCAAGCAGTGGAACAGCCGCTATGGTCATTCTTATGGTGTAGGGAATCGCCAGCTGAAAAAGCTGATATCTGAATGATGCCTATAGCTGCACCCATCATTCAGATATCCCCGCACAAAGTCAAGGACGTCGTATGTCGGCCGGCGGGTGGGAAGTGGTTAAAACACATTTTTTAACACAAAATTGTCCATTTATACAATATTTCTAACACATAGCATGTACATACCAAAAATGACACCCCAAAATAGATTCTCCTACTCCTCCTGAGTACGGCGATACCACATGTGTGAGACTTCCACAGCCTGGCCACATACAGAGGCCGAGCATGGCCGAGTACGGCTGAGCATGGCAAAGTATGGCTGGGTATCACCGAGTATTGCGGGTCATTGCAGAGCATTGCACGGGGCATTGCGGAGCATTGCACGGGGCATTGCGGAGCATTGCACGGGGCATTGCGGAGCATTGCACGGGGCATTGCGGAGCATTGCACGGGGCATTGCGGAGCATTGCACGGGGCATTGCGGGGCATTGCACGGGGCATTGCGGAGCATTGCACGGGGCATTGCGGAGCATTGCACGGGGCATTGCGGGGCATTGCACAGGGAATTGCAGAGCATGGAGGGATGGATAGATGGCTGTGACTGTACATGTCACTGAACAGCGCTGTGGGCACTACACATGCAGCCCACAGCGCGGCTCCCATCCGATCTCTCCCCCTCTGTACCGATCGTACAGAGAGGGGAGGGAGGAACCGGCGTGATGACATGACGCCGGTTTGTTTACATGTGATCGTTCCGTCATTTGACGGAGCGATCACATGGTAAAGGGCCGCGATTAGCGGCCGTTTACCGTGATCCGTGTTTACAGAGGACCCGGCGGTCACGGATGTTCCCGTGTGCGCGCCCCAGGGGGCGCGCGGGAGCAGTTTTCTGGAATCACGTCATATGACGTGATCCCAGAGTTATCCAGCCGCCCTGCAGCCGTCATCTGGCTATGGGGCGGTTGGCAAGTGGTTAAAATCGTCATTCAAGGTGTATCTAAAATCTGGGTCCCTCTTGCAGCACCCTGTGCTTCATTCAAATTGGTTCTCTGCAGAAAACACCCTTTTCACTCATTTTGGAATATACCCTTCCATGACCTGTCCTACAAAGCCATCCTGTCTGTCAGACAAGTCTCTGAGCTGATAGCTCTCTTGTAGGCATCTGTTCCTCAATCTTCACAATGACAAGGTGATCTTACGCCCATAACAATCCTTTCTTCCTAAGGTTGTATCAGTTTTCCACCTCAGTGAAGACCTTCCTGAAGTCCTTTCGTCTCTGTGTCCCATTTCAAAGCACCCAAAGGAAATTGCTCTTCATTGCCTGGAACCTTGCAAGGGACATCCTGCTCCCTAGTCCACCATCAATCGATGGATAACACAACTGATTGCTAGAGCTTACACTCCAAAGGATAAAACTCGTGCACTTTTATGTGCCCACTCCACCAGGTTTGTGGGGATTTTATGGGCATTTCGGCACAAAGCCTCTCTGGCCCAGTATGGCTACCACCTTGTTTTCTGTTCATACACTTTCAACATTTTACCAGGTAGATGTCCAGTCCTGTGGATGCAGCTTTGAGTTGTAAGGTTCTTGCGGTGGCACTCTGAAGCTGGCAAAGTTCTGTTTGCCAAGTTGTTGCCCATTCTTCCTATTAATTGATTGGGATGTCTCTGGGTCTATAAATACTCGGCTTATGTTCTGTACTGTATGATTACGATAAGAGGAATTTTTTTTTACTTGGAAATTCCATATCTTGCAATACAGTACAGGATAACCCACCTTTTTATTCATTTGTTACTCAGAGTGGGATAGAGTTTTATATGAGTGGCACTCCAAGCCCTTAAGTACTTTGCCAGTGTCCAGTCACCTGAAGGTACCAGCCTATACCACAGAGTTTATGAATACTAGTCTGTGTCCTGTACTGTACTCCAATATAGCGAGTTTACAGGTAAGTCAAAATTCCTGTTATGATAGCTGTAATCGTATGAATACAAGTGGGTAGACAACACCGCAAAGCCTTATATCGGTAATATGCACTTTGCCCAAAACCTCATATGCATCTGCAGTGTTCAGCAGAAGGAACAATGGCCACGCTGAGAGGAGATGCACACAAGTTGAGCAAGGCAGTCAATTTTGTTTGTACCTAAAAGTATTTTTTTTGGAAAACACTATATAGGCTGCCCTTGCTTAAATTTTCCTCCTACAAAATATTAGTTCATTACCTTTTTAACGATCTGATTGCTGTAGTATTTTCTGACCCAAAAGATGTGTGCAAATTAGAAGTTTTGGCTATCCGGATGCACAAACCTGTTTCAGGTCTGTTATTTTCCCAGTTTGCATACTTGTTCCAGGTCTGTGAAAGTATTCAGGACTGACTAGCATTGTCAGGAGGGCAGCTATTGTAAACTACATTTTTTTTTTGGTCCAGTGAGGGACACTGGGTTTTAGAAGGTTAGTATGTAAGACTATGCCAGACCTTGTATAACCCCTCCTCTAGCCAGTATCTCTCAGTGTTTTTTATTTTTTGCCAGTATCCTGAAAGGTTAAAAACCTTTTCTTCAGATTTCTGAAAGTCCTATTTATTTATTTATTTAGCCTTCTTTCTTCGTGGATTCGTTCATCTGTGACTTCAATTAAGATTTTTCACTTGCACCACTTCTTCAGCTGGTCTCTATATAGCAGCTATCTTGATTGGATTTACAGTGCATCTGGAAAGCATTCACAGCGCTTCACTTTTTGCACATTTTGTTATGTTACAGCCTTATTCTAAAACGGATTCAATTATTTTTTTTTCCTCAAATTCTACAAACAATTCCCCATGATGACAACATGAAAGAAATTTGTTTGAAATCTGCAATTTTATAAAATTAATGTACATAAGTATTCACAGCCTTGGCTTAATACTTTGTTGAAGCACCTTTTTCATCAATTACAGCATCAAGTCTTTTTAAGTATGATGCTACAAGCTTGGCAAACCTAAATTTTTGGGCAGTTTCTCTTATTTGTTCTTTTGCAGGACCTCTCGAGCCGCCATCAGGTTGGATGGGGAGTGTAGGTACACAGCCATTTTCAGATCTCTCCAGAGATGTTCAATCTGGTTCAAGTCTGGGCCACTTGAGGACATTCTGTCCCATAGCCCCTTTGTTATCTTGATGGGGTATGCTTAGGGTTGTTGTCCTGTTGGAAGGTAAACCTTCGCCTCAATCTTGGCTCCAGAGCGCACTGAAGCATGTTTTCATCAGGGATGTCTCTGTACATTGCTGCATTCATCTTTCCCTTCTCTTGTTCAATATTTTTATTGAAGTTTACATAAGAAAAGACATATGATAACAAGAAAAAGAAAGAAAATTACAAACATGGGAGATTCATAATAATAAAATAATCAGAAATTCATAGGTGTAATCACTTTTGAGCATAAAAAATAAGAATAGGATATGCAGCAATTTTTGTACAAAAAAAAAATATTGGTTTAACTTGAGGAAAAAAAAATAATTGAAAAATAAAATATCCCCGAATTATATATTCATTCTTTCAAAGATAATAAATAAATAAATAAAAAAAAATAAAGTATAGCTCCTCACCACCCGTCCACCCCTAATGGGTTCAAACTGTGGACGAGTAGGGGCATTTTTAAGAAATAAATGGAGTTTATCAAAAAGAGAAAGAAAAGTATGTTTTTTATAAGATATGTCGGGGTCTTAAAGCAAACCCTATGATACTCAGTTGCCCTACTTAAACGTCATAGAGAAGCTATAGTGAATAGGAATTCAGTAGGGTAGCTGTAACTGAGGCTCTAAGTTGTATACATGAGTAAAAGGAATAAATCGAAATCCCATGTTCATATAACATATATGAAAAATAAATAGAAATAGGAAAAGGAAGAGAAGAGAGAGGAGGAGAAAGAAAAGGTTCTCATGGTGATGGTCAGACCCCAGCCCCGGGGGCACCTATAATAAAACATATTAACAGGAAGATGTAAGAAACATTAATAATTATCAATAAGGCATCAACAATGATAGATCAAAGTCTGTAGATAGATGATGTTTCATCTTTCCCTTCATCATGACTAGTCACCCAGTTGCTTCTGAAAAACATCTGCACATACTTTTGCTGCCACCACCATGCTTTGCTGTAGGGATGGTGTTGGCCAGGTGATGAGTGGTGCCTGGTTTCCTCCAGATATGATGCTTGCCATTCAGGGCAAAGACTTCATCAGACCAGATAATTTTTATTTCTCGTGGTTTGAGAGGCCTTCAGGTGCCTTTTTGGCAAACTCCAGGTGGGCTGTCTTTTACTGAAGAGGGGCTTCTGTCTGGCCACTCTACCATACAGGCCTGATTGGTGGAGTGCTGCAGAGATGGTTGTTCTTCTGGAGGTTTCACCTTTCTTCACAGAGAAACGCTGGAGCCCCCTCAGAGTGACCATCGGGTTCTTGGTCATCTCCTTGATTAAGGCCCTTCTCCCCCGATCGCTCAGTTTAGCTGGGGGGCGTGCTCTAGGAAGAGGCCTGGTGGTTCCAAACTTCTTCCATTTATGGATGATGGAGGCCACTGCTCATTGGGATCTTCAATGCTGCAGATATTTTTCTGTACCCTTCCCCAGATCTGCGCCTTGATACAATCCTGTCTCTGAGGTCTACAGACAATTCCTTGGACTTCATGACTTAGTTTGTGCTGACATGCACTGTTAACTGTGGGACCTTTATATAGACAGGTGTGTGTGCCTTCTCAAATCCTGTCCTATCAACTGAATTTACCACAGGTGGACTCCAATCAAGTTGTAGAAACATCCCAAGGATAATCAGTGGAAACAGGATGCACCTGAGCTCAATTTTGAGTGACATGGCAAAGGCTGTAAATACTTATGTACATGCAATTTTTTTTTTTGTTTTTTGTTTTTTTTAATAAATTTACAAAGATTTCAAACAAACTAATTTCACATTGTCATTATGGGGTATTGTGTTTAGAATTTTGAGGAAAATAATGAATTTAATCCATTTTGGAATAAGGCTGTAACATAACATGTGGAAAAAGTGAAGCGCTGTGAATACTTTCCTGATGCACTGTAACTCAGCCTAGCTTTGCAGACTTTACCCAGAGCATGCTAGACTGTACGCATGGGGCTAGGCTGCCCTGTGGTGCTTTTCACACATAAGCGTACTGCGTTGGTTCCAGATGTGACCCTGTCTCTGAAGACTCACTTGTGGGTAAGGCCGTTCGGGCTAAGGTACCAGAAATGAACTCGCTGTTGCACCAATGGGACTGCGTTCTAATTTTATCTGCCTGGTTGAGCAATGCATGTGCTTTTTGTTCGCTCCTGCCATTCAACCTGGAGAAAGAGACATCCAAATGCTGTTTCTGACCTTGAAGCTCCACCTGCATCTCTTGGTCTGTTTCCACTGCCCGTAGTCACCTCCAGCCACCTACAACCCACATCGGCACTAGCTACCCAGGTTTGTGAATAGCAGAGGCCTAGCTGCGTTACTGCTGTGTGAATACAACATTTCTTGGCTAAGGCAAAGAGGACAGTCCTGCTGCCATGGATGGTTCTGGGGACGGTTTTAAAAGTGTGTGTTCTCATCTGGGAACCCAGTTTTTATGCTTATCTGAGTTTTCCTCAGCAGTCCTTGCCCATGTCCTAAGGTACTTCAGTGTTCACTCAGAACATGGAGGCTGCTTTTGCTCAGCTGCTTGGGCTGTGTAAGTGCAACATCCACTGCAGAGTCTGTCTCTCACCTTCCTGAGCCCTAGCAATCTAGGGCTCTGAAGGATTTGTTTTTGAGGTATTGCAGTCTCTTGCCATTACCTCAGATTTCCAGGGGTTGTTTTGAACCTTATTGATGTAGTGCATACTACACTGCATCTGGAGAATCGGCCTGCTGTTCTAGGACTTGAGTCTTTTAGAGTTTCTACAGCAGCAAAGGCAGTTTTGTTACACCCACTATTTGAGACAGGCTTCTTAGGACCGGAAACACCTAGAGTCCTAAGCCCCACCTGCGAGTCAGACCTTTCCCTGTTTGAAAGGAAATTTGTAAATTGGTGGTGTGTTCCCACTGTAGATGCACTATTGACACACCTTTTAACAGGAATACCGCTAGACTGGTTCCACTTACAGGAAGTTAATCTCTGCTTACATCCAAGTTTAAGTCAGCTGCTCTTGCCCTCTGTTTTGTGTTGGCAGTGGTTTTAATCCGTTAAATCTTGTCAGAATGGGTTGATTCCCGTAAGATGGATACCGCCACCCCAAGGGTAGTTCACAATTTCAGAGTGGCTGAGTATATTTTTAGAGCCTTGTGCTTTTAGATGTAATGGCTTGTTACAAGCATCTAAACGTGAGACTGATATCATTACTATGTGTAGAACACTCAGCGCTCTGGTTCAGAATCTCTGATGTTGCATCCAAGGCGTATCTGCCTTTGATTAACTTTCATAGTTATACAGTCTCCACAATCCTATACCTATAGCTCTTCCAGAGGAAGGCAAAAACGTCTATGATCTACCAGAACACCCAGGTCTTTCTTTACCATTGACTTCCACAGTTGTTCACATAGAATGTATGATGCATGTATGTTTTAATCCCCAAGTGCATAACTTTACATTTATCAATGTATAACCTTATTTGCCACATAGTAGCCCAATTAAATGGTGCATTAGGGTTGGCTTGTAAGTGTGAGATGTCCTGTGATGACATTATTCCACTCCATAGCTTGGTGCCCTCTTCAAACACTGAAATGGTACTTTTAATCCCAAACTCTATATCATTTATAAATATGTCAAAAACTGACCAAAAACACTGAACCTTGGGTTACGCTACTAATAACCTTAGATGATTTGGAGTAAGTATCCTTAATAACTAGTCTACGGTCTAACCAGTTTTCTGTACATTTACAAACAAAATTTTTTTTAAGCAGGTGGACTTCATCTTATACATTAGTCGTGTGTGGGTAACTGTCAAACGTTTTGGCAAAATCAAAGTGTTCTATATCCACAGTCGCTCCATTCCTTTGTCTAAGTTTGTGCTTATTTCCTCATAAAAATAAATCACATTTGTATGACAATTTTGGTCTTTAATGAATCAAATCCATGCTGTCTGTTGCGTAATATAGTGTGGGACCTTGTCTCTTTGACGCTGTCTTTTGTATTTGGGGACTAAAAACAAGCATGCGTCATACATGCTATGAGAACAACTGTGGGAGTCAATGGTAGAGAAAGACTTGAGTGTTCTGGTAGATCATAGACACCGAAATTAGCAGGAGGAAACCTACCCTTCACCTTCATCTACTTTAGCAGTAAGTACTTGTAGGTGTTTAGGGCCCATCTCCCACTCAGTCCTCAGGGCTTCAAACCAAGGGTCAGCAAACCCATGGAAAATCCTTCTGCATAAGTGTGCGCCCCCACTTCTACAAGTGTGGGGTTGTTTGTGCATCTAGATGGTTTCTTAGGTACTTTGTCTCTCCAACATTTGGGTACTAAAAACACTCCTTTTAGCCTACAGTCTAACCCTTTGTGTGGCACCTCCTTCAGTTGCCCTCTGCTATCTTTCTTGTGCTACTGCACAAACCATTTTATCTACTTGAGTCTTTCTGAGTTTCCTGCACCCTTGGACCCTCCTTGTCCAAGTGGAGACTTGGCTTCTGGTGTACCCCTATCTGGACTCCCACTTCCTTCTTTGGGAGAATCCTATAACTTTGGGTAATGTTCAGTCCTTTGTAGTACATGGTTCCCCTCAGCAGCCTCCTCACCAGAGGGACTGCCTGCCTACAGGGTCGAATGGGACCAGTTCTGGATATTACCTACCTAAAGAGGTACCTGGTGCATCATTGTCCCATGGCACCTGTTAATTCTTGGGCTCCTGGACTTTGTGTCTACCCTAGTCCACCTTTTCTGATATCCCATCTGTGCGATGCTTAGATGACTTTCCGAGAAGATGGTTATCTTTCTTTTTTTTTTTTTTTTGGTATCTTGCAATTTTCACCGTTATAAAGGACCTAGTACTTGCAAGCTTCAACTGAATAAGGCCTAATGCGTGTCCTGTTGTTGGCAACCACCTATCACAGGTAGGTAAGGCTTTAAACCGTGTGTGTCATTGGACCCTTCGTTATGAGTGTCATCGCCCATTTTCCCTCAGCGTGAACGTGTAGAGTCTTGAGGGAACCCTTTAGCAGCATGGTCTCATCTTCTCTGCCTTCATCTCTTTTGTTATGGGCCTGAGCTATGGGTGATGGATTCAGGGTGTTTCTATGGAGTAATTGCTTATGTGACCCAATAGTTGCTTTGAGTAAATGGGATAGTCTTCCCCACCCTCTCCCCATCTGAGGAGCTTCAGTCTGGTCCTTTAGAACAGATGGTTTCTTGGGGGATCCCACTGTGAGTTGGCTGCTGTTGGACATCACCTCGGTGTTGTAGGACTTTTACCTACTTGAAGGTATGACAGTCCTCCTTGTAACAGGACAAGTGGCCTGGTTCCTACACTGGACTGCCATTGGTACTTTTTTTCAACTGTACTGTCTTCTTGAAGACAATGCATTGAGATCTGGCTGTCCTCAGATGATGGTCTCTGCACCAGGAGTAGTTTGTACACCTGCATGGCAGAAAAATCTTCACGGGAGGGTCTCTCCTACCCCCTGGTCAGCAGGTGCAACACACTCAGTTTATGGATATTTGCTTTGTCTTTTAGGGTCACTTTGTGGTAAAAGCAAGGAAGCAAAAAAAAAAAAACCTTGAGTGTGTGTAGGTGCTTTACTTACCAAAAACTCTGTACGTACAACATGCATGCACACACTACCTAACCGTCCTAATGAATGAGCATGAACAATGGTCTGTATACAAAAGCAATATACAAAGTTACTTAACTCAGGTTCTAGTGGCTTTATGATCTCAATAGGCAACCAAGGCTCCAGGCTTACTTTACAAGCGTTTGCAAGAAATTGGGTATTCAGCTCATTGACCACTTCAGCCCCGGAAGGATTTACCCCCTTCCTGACCAGAGCGCTTTAACTGCTAATTGCGCGGTCATGCAATGCTGTACCCAAATGAAATTTGCATCCTTTTCTTCCCACAAATAGAGCTTTCTTTTGATGGTATTTGATCACCTCTGCCGTTTTTTTTTTTGCGCTATAAATGGAAAAAGACCGAAAATTTTGAAAAAAAATGATATTTTCTAGTTTTTGTTATAAAAAAAATCCAATAAACTCAATTTTAGTCATACATTTAGGCCAAAATGCATTCGGCCACATGTCTTTGGTAAAAAAAATGTCAATAAGCGTATATTTATTGGTTTGCGCAAAAGTTGTAGCGTCTACAAACTAGGGTACATTTTCTGGAATTTACACAGCTTTTAGTTTATGACTGCCTATGTCATTTCTTGAGGTGCTAAAATGGCAGGGCAGTACAAAACCCCCCCAAATGACCCCATTTTGGAAAGTAGACACCCCAAGGAAATTACTGAGAGGCATGTTGAGCCCATTGAATATTTATTTTTTGTCCCAAGTGATTGAATAATGACAAAAAAAAAAAAATTACAAAAAGTTGTCACTAAATGATATATTGCTCACACAGGCCATGGGCATATGTGGAATTGCACCCCAAAATACATTCTGCTGATTCTCCTGAGTATACGGATACCACATGTGTGGGACTTTTTGGAAGCCTAGCCGCGTACGGGGCCCCGAAAACCCAGCACCGCCTTCAGGATTTCTAAGGGCGTAAAGTTGTGATTTCACTCCTCACTACCTATCACATTTTTGAAGGCCAAAAAATGCCCAGATGGCACAAAACTCCCCCAAATGACCCCATTTTGGAAAGTAGACACCCCAAGCTATTTGCTGAGAGGCATGTTGAGTCCATGGAATATTTTATATTTTGACACAAGCTGCGGGAAAGTGACAATTTTTTTTTTTTTTTTTTTGCACAAAGTTGTCGCTAAATGATATATTGCTCACACAGGCCATGGGCATATGTGGAATTACACCCCAAAATACATTCTGCTGCTTCTCCTGAGTACGGGGATACCACATGAGTGGCACTTTTTGGGAGCCTAGCTTCATACGGGGCCCCGAAATCCAATCACCGCCTTCACTATTTCTAAGGGCGTAAATGTTTGATTTCACTCCTCACTACCCATCACAGTTTCGAAGGCCATAAAATGCCAAGATGGCACAAAACCCCCCAAAATGACCCCATTTTGGAAAGTAGACACCCCAAGCTATTTGCTGAGAGGCATGGTGAGTATTTTGCAGCTCTCATTTGTTTTTGAAAATGAAGAAAGACAAGAAAAACGTTTTTTTTTTTTTTTTTCTTTTTTCAATTTTCAAAAGTTTGTGACAAAAAGTGAGGTCTGCAAAATACTCACTATACCTCTCAGCAAATAGCTTTGGGTGTCTATTTTCCAAAATGGGGTCATTTGGGGGGGTGGGTTTGTGCCATCTGGGCATTCCATGGCCTCCGAAACTGTGATAGGCAGTGAAGAGTGAAATCAAAAATTTACGCCCTTAGAAAGCCTGAAGGCGGTGCTTGGTTTTCGGGGTTCCGTACGCGGCTAGGCTCCCAAAAAGTCTCACACATGTGGTATCCCCGTACTCAGGAGAAGCAACAATGTATTTTGGGGTGTAATTTCACATATTCCCATGGCATGTTTGAGCAATATATCATTTAGTGACAACTTTGTGCAAAAAAAAAAAAAAAAAATTGTCTTTTTCCCGCAACTTGTGTCGCAATATAAAATATTCCATGGACTCGACATGCCTCTCAGCAAATAGCTTGGGGTGTCTACTTTCCAAAATGGGGTCATTTGGGGGGGTTTTGAACTGTCCTGGCATTTTATGCACAACATTTAGAAGCTAATGTCACACATCGCCCACTCTTCTAACCACTTGAAGACCAAGCCCTTTCTGACACTTTTTGTTTACATGAAAAAATAAATTTTTTTTGCAAGAAAATTACTTTGAACCCCCAAACATTATATATTTTTTTAAAGCAAATGCCCTGCAGATTAAAATGGTGGGTGTTTAATTTTTTTTTTTCACACAGTATTTGCGCAGCGATTTTTCAAACACATTTTTTGGGGAAAAAACACACTTTTTAAAATTTTAATGCACTAAAACACACTATATTGCCCAAATGTTTGATGAAATAAAAAAGATGATCTTAGGCTGAGTACATGGATACCAAGCATGACATGCTTTAAAATTGTGCACAAACGTGCAGTGGCGACAAACGAAATACATTTTTAAAAGCCTTTACAGGTTACCACTTTAGATTTACAGAGGAGGTCTACTGCTAAAATTACTGCCCTTGATCTGACCTTCGCGGTGATACCTCACATGCATGGTGCAATTGCTGTTTACATTTGACGCCAGACCGACGCTTGCGTTCGCCTTTGTGCTAGAGCAGGGGGGGACAGGGGTGCTTTTTTTTTTTTTATTATTATTATTATTTTTTTGCTTTTTTTATCTTATTTTTAAACTGTTCCTTTCATTTTTATTTTTTTTAATCATTTTTATTGTTATCTCAGGGAATGTAAATATCCCCTATGATAGCAATAGGTAGTGACAGGTACTCTTTTTTGAAAAAATTGGGGTCTATTAGACCCTAGATCTCTCCTCTGCCCTCAAATCATCTGACCACACCAAGATCGGTGTGATAAAATGCTTTCCCAATTTCCCAATGGTGCTGTTTCCATCCGGCGAAATCTAAGTCATGAAATGCTCGTAGCTTCCGGTTTCTTAGGCCATAGAGCTGTTTGGAGCCATTCTGGTCTCTGATCAGCTCTATGGTCAGCTGGCTGAATCACCGGCTGCATTCTCAGGTTCCCTGTTGGGACAGGAGAGCCAGAGAAAAACATGGAAGACGGTGGGGGGGGGGGGGGTCATTCCCTCCCACTGCTTGTAAAAGCAGTCTAGAGGCTAATTAGCCACTAGGATTGCTTTTACATGAAAGCCGACTGCTGGCTGAAAAGAATGATGCCAAGATGATACCTAAACCTGCAGGCATCATTCTGGTATAACCACTCAAAGTCCAGCAACATACCAGTATGTTGCTGGTCCTTGTTGGGCATATATTGTAAACTTTTTTTCATGCAGCCTATGGGCTGAACGAAAAAAAGATATTGATCGGTTTGTATGCCCACCATTAGAATACCTCCCTTCATCCACCCACTTCTAATGATGGGCATACATGCACCGTTTATATATGCCGAAGCATGGGGGCATCCTCCCGCAAAAGGCAGGAGCAAATCGCTTCTCCACCCACTGCTGCCCCCACGCTTCGGCATATATGCTGAAGTATGTAACTGTGGTGGTGAAATCACCTCTGACAGCGCTGGAGTCACGGCTTTATGTATCGTGGGAGCAAACGCTGTTGCTGTCAAGATAAATAAATCCGCGCTGCAACTGAATGGCGTACCTGCTAAGCAAATGATGGTTAACAAAAAACAAAGTAACATTTCAGTATAACAGTAATACTTACCATACCTGCAAAGCAAATACAAAAAAAAAACATAGTAAAAAATAAAACATTTAACGCAACCTGTGCCTAACTAAAATATATATATGCCGAAGCATGGGGGCATCCTCCCACAAAAGGCAGGAGCAAATCGCTCCTCCACCCACTGCTGCCCCCACGCTTCGGCATATATGCTGAAGTATGTAACTGTGGTGGTGAAATCACCTCCGACAGCGCTGGAGTCACGGCTTTATGCATCGTGGGAGCAAACGCTGTTGCTGTCAAGATAAATAAATCTGCGCTGCAGCTGAATGGCGTACCTGAAAACAAAAAAATGGTTAAAACACAGTAAACTATAAAAAATTACATACCTGTAAAGCAAACATGATAAAACAGAACAATAAAACATTGCAGAATAGAATACAGTAAAAAAGAGCAGAACAATAGAGAGAAAATACAGAGAGAGAGAACAATAAAACGACAACTATTTTTTTTTTTTTACATTTTTTTTTTATAACTGTAACTTTTAAAACTGTAACGGTTCCAGGTTTGGGTCTCTCAAAGTGCGATGGCATCTTGGGAGACCCTGTGAAAGTGTGTCCTAGTCTGTGCAGTGCTGTACCCTACGCTAAAACTCAACTAGTGTATGGTAGCGTTCAAAACATTCACTAATGCAAAGACCAGGATTGCCAGGACAGGAGGGACAATAATACCGGGTGTCATGCCTAAATCCGCGCTTTGTGCAGATACGACATTTTCTTTGGGGGGCTCGTTGGGTAGGGGTACTCTGGAGGACATAATGTAAATGCCTCTCATGCAGCCGGCCTACTGCATTTGGTTGGGGAAGGTGAGGTGGAGCACCGTCTGGAAACAGAAGGGCTCTGACGATCTCTTCCTGGAATTTAAGGAAGGATCCAGTCCGTCCTGAAGCTCTGTATAGCACATGAGCGTTCAGCAAAGCCAATTGAAATAAGTATACAGACACTTTTTTGTACCAGTGTCTGGCCTTACGGGCAATTAGGTATGGCGCCAGCAACTGGTCGTTGAGGTCCACCCCTCCCATATTAAGGTTATATTCGTGGACACAGAGGGGTTTCTCTACAACACCAGTCGCCGTAGTAATTTGGGCCGTCGTGTCTGCATGAAGGGAGGTGAGAACGAAAACATTCTTCTTATCCCTCCACTTCATAGCGAGCAAGTTTTTATACTTCAAGCAGGCTCTCTCCCCCAGCCTAAGACTGGAATCTACAAGCCGCTGGGGAAAGCCCTGGCGATTAGGTCGCACGGTGCCACATGCTCCAATTTGATGATCAAAAAGTGGCACGCTCGTATAATAATTGTCCACGTACAAGTGGTATCCCTTTCCGAATAAGGGTGACGCCAAGTCCCACACTATCTTGCCAGCGCTTCCTATGTAGTCAGGGCAGTTTGTCGGCTCTACGGGACTATCTTTGCCCTCGTAAACCATAAAACTACATGTACAGCCTGTGGCCCTGTCACAGAGCTTATACATCTTGACCCCGTATCTGGCACGCTTGCTGGGAAGGTACTGTTTGAATGACAAGCGGCCAGAAAATTTAATCAGGGACTCATCAACGCAGACAACTTGATGGGGAGTAAACAAGTCTGCAAAACGCTGGTTGAAGTGGTTTACGAGGGGCCGAATTTTGTAGAGCCGATCGTATTCAGGGTCTCCACGAGGACGACAGAGTTCATTGTCGTTGAAGTGCATAAACCGCAAAATCTGCTCGTATCGTGCCCTGGCCATGGAAGCAGAGAACACGGGCATATGGTGAATTGGGTCAGTGGACCAATATGACCGCAACTCACTCTTTTTGGTTATGCCCATGTTGAGGGAAAGGCCCAGAAAGATCTTAAATTCTGAAATCGTAATTGGTCTCCAATCTCTGGCAAGGGAGGACTGGGGAATAGTGGCGATGTGTTGACCAGCGTATAAATTGCTTTGGTCCACAATAGATCTATAGAGATCTTCGGTGAAAAACAGTGAATAAAAATCCAGTGGCGTAAAATCAACTGTTTCCACCTGAATTTCGGGTTGGCCAGTGAATGGGGGCAATACAGGTGCTGCAGAAGTGGTGGGTACCCAATTCGGATTGGCGAATGCAGCAGGAAGGGCACTATGGGCACTGTGTTCGTCTTCTTGGTGGCAGCGGGACCCTACTAGTGCTTGCCACCTCACCAGCTTGAACTGCACTTATGGGACTCGCCATGTCACCACGTGATACTGCAGTGCTGGATGTACGACCAGGGTGTACTAGGCCGCTGGTGCTTGCCAGTTCACCAGAAGGAATAGCGGTGCTAGTACTGCTCTGCTCCATACAAGGGACCTGCGGGTCTTGCACTTCAAGGACAGAAGAAGTTCGGGGTCTGGTACGCCTGACCCTAGCAGGGACCACAACTCCGTCGTCAGAGCTATCTGTCATGGAGCCGCTGTCCTCTACAGGATCGTATTCTGAGCCTGAACTTGACAAATGAGTGACTTCCTCTTCACTATCTGTCATGCTCAGAAATGTGTAGGCCTCTTCACTAGTGTACCTTCGATTTGCCATTTTGGGCTCTAAATTTAGGGGTACACTAGTGAGACTCACAGGCAAAAAAGCTCCTGACTGTCAGCGACTGTATCAAAACGCTACCAAAAAACTGTTAGCGATGGCAGGGATCAGGCCTGACTCTGCAAACGCTGCAGTTATGTGTGCTTAGTGTTTTTTGACAGTTATCGATCGATACTGCACTTGGGTGCGCTGGGCTGGGCCGAGGGGCAAACCGCAGGTGCTAGCAGGTATCTGGGCTGATCCCGCTAACACTGTGTTTTTTTTGGGGGACCCTAAACTGCTGGGGAGTATAGATCTGATCGGATCAGATATCGATCCGTTCAGATACTATAGCACTAAGGGAGGTGTATGCTGCGTGCGTGGGTGTTAGCGGTACTGGCGCTAACCTGACGTGGCCTGGGGCGACGCAGACCTTATCTGACCCTAAAAACTTAACTTATATCACCGCCGGGCAATTAGGGGGTTAAAACTTTATAAGGTAATAAACGGCGGGTGCCCTAAAACTATAATAAACTATAATAAACAAACCAACTAACCAGCGTCACCCGTAACAATTATATGGTGATCACTGGTGAAAGGGTTAACTAGGGGGCAATCAAGGGGTTAAAACCTTTAGTAGGTAGTATATGGGGGTCCCTGTCGCTATAAAAAACTGACGGCGAACCTATATACTTACCTCCCTAACTAGCGTCACCTATGTCACTAATACAGCGATCAGAAAAACGATCGCTTAGTGACACTGGCGACGGGGGGTGATCACGGGGTTAAAACTTTATTAGGGGGGGTTAGGGGCATACCCTGGACCTAAAGGGGGGTACCCTAGACCTAAAGGGGGCTAACCTAACTGCCCTAACACTTATAACTGTCACAAACTGACACCAATGCAATAATCAGAAAAAAAAACCTGCTATTGGTGTCAGTGTGACAGGGGGTACAGGGGGGTGACAAGTTTGCCTGCGTGTTCTACTGTTAGTGTAGTGTTGGTGCAAACTTACTTGGATGTCTTCTCTCCTCGGCGCCGGAACGAAAAGACCGGCTCGAGGAGAGTGACATCACTTCCTCCGCTTCTGTTTACATTCACAGAAGCCGAGGAAGCCCGTCATTGGCCAGGAGCGATCGCGAGGGGGGAGCCACGAATGAGTGGCCTCCCCCTCACCTTTGATCAACCCTGACCTGAATCCGACCGCCGCTGGCACCGGGGGTGGGTCCGATTGGACCCCCCACCCGCGGGCAGGCAAGGACGTACCTGTAAGCCCTTTTGCCTGCCCGTGCCGCTCTGAGGACGTATATAGTCGTGCGGCGGTCGGCAACTGGTTAAGGTGAAGTTTCTTCTTTGGTCCTATGACCTTCCCTCTGGCATAGATCTGATTTGTCCTTTTGGAGCCCCCTCTTTCCACCTATGCTACTGGCCTTTTATTTAGAAAGTTTCCACATGGGTGTGTCCCTTTCTTACTACTTCCTTTGCATTCATTTTCTATGGGTGAAATATTTCAAAATTCTACCTCTAGATGGCACTATTATATCATACATGCCACATGTTATATATGTCAACATGTCATGCCATTGTTAACCATTATTTATATAGCTGTGTTTGACCAGAACTAAAACAATGGAAGCAGAGAGGACAGTTTGTGCAAATGTTCCAGTGCCATCTGTTTCGAGAAATGTCCACGCAAAGAAACCTATACATATACACAGGCAGTATCTCACAAAAGTGAGTACACCCCTCACATTTTTGTAAATATTTTATTATATCTTTTCATTTGACAACACTAAAGAAATGACACTTTGCTACAATGTAAAGTAGTAAGTGTACAGCTTGTATAACAGTGTAAATTTTCTGTCCCCTCAAAATAACTCAACACACAGCCATTAATGTCTAAACTGCTGGTAACAAAAGTGAGTACACCCGTAAGTGAAAATGTCCAAATTGGGCCCAAAGTGTCAATATTTTGTGTGGCTGCCTTTATTTTCCAGCACTGCCTTAACCCTCTTGGGCGTCACCAGATCTTCACAGGTTGCCACTGGAGTTCTCTTCCACTCCTCCATCACGACATCACAGAGCTGGTGGATGTTAGAGACCTTGCCCTCCTCCACCTTCCGTTTGAGGATGCCCTACAGATGCTCAATAGGGTTTAGGTCTGGAGACATGCTTGGCTAGTCCCATCGCCTTTACCCTTCTTTAGCAAGGCAGTGGTCGTCTTGGAGGTGTGTGTGGGGTCGTTATCATGTTGGAATACTAACCGGCGGCCCAGTCTCTGAAGGGAGGGGATCATGCTCTACTTCAGTATCTCACAGTACATTTGGACTTCATGGTTCCTTCAATGAACTGTCGCTCCCCAGTGTTGGCCGTACTCATGCAGCCCCAGACCATGACACTCCCACCACCATGCTTGACTGTAGGCAAGACACACGTGTCTTTGAACTTCTCACCTGGTTGCCACCACACACACTTGACACCATCTTAACCAAATAAGTTTATTTTGGTGTCAGACAACAGGACATGGTTCCAGTAATCCATGTCCTTGGTCTGCTTGTCTTCAGCAAACTGTGGGCTTTCTTGTGCATCATCTTTAGAAGAGGCTTCCTTCTGGGACAACAGCCATGCAGACCAATTTGATGCAGTGTGGGGCGTATGGTCTGAGCACTGACAGGCTGCCCCCACCTTCAACCTCTGTAGCAATCATACATCTGTTTCCCAAAGACCACCTCTGGATATGACGCTGAGCACGTGCACTAAACTTCTTTGGTCGACCATGGCAAGGCTTGTTCGGAGTGGAACCTGTCCTGTTAAACTGCTGTATGGTCTTGGCCACTGCTGCAGCTCAGTTTCAGGGTCTTGGCAATCTTCTTATAGCCTAGGCCATCTTTATGTAGAACAACAATTCTTTTTTTTTTCAGATCATCAGAGTTCTTTGCCATGAGGGGCCATGTTGAACTTCCAGTGATCAGTATAAGAGTGAGAGCAATACCACCAAATTTAACACACCTGCTTCCCATTCACACCTGAGACCTTATAACGCTGAGTCACATGACACCGGGGAGGGAAAATGGTTAACTGGGCCCAATTTGGACATTTTCACTTAGGGGTGTACTCATTTTCTTTATCGTACATCCAAGAAAAGGAAGTTCACTCCCTATATAACCCCTCCCATACCGGGAGCACCTCATTTTTTTCGCCAGTGACTAAGGTGTTGGTCACAAGTGAAGCTATGCTCCGCTGGAGAGATCCTTACTGGATTTAAACAGGCTCTACAGACCGGATCCATCTAAAGTGCCACTAAGGCCAAAGTGATTGGTACCTGGGCCTCATATTAGAAGAACGAGGTTTTGCCCATAACGCCTCTCTTTGGAGGGCTGGACCCCGGGACCCAGTGCTTTGGTCATGATCATATTAAGATAAAGTTTTCCTGGAGGGGTGCTATACAGGTCCAAGGGAGTGGAACCCCGATAAAAAGGGACCCGGTCCTTGAAGGTTTACTAAATGCAGCCCGCCGTAATAGGTGAAGGTTGGATCTGTCTGATATACGCAGAATACTGCAGCGGGGATCAGGTAAGTGAAGAATCCTAGGAACTTTTAAGTCCACCAGCAGCATGCTTAGTCTCAGCCACCAGGAGGATATTACAGGGGAGGATTCTTGGATATTCCATGAAAAGTTAGCACCTTACTGCAGCTTCTCCCCCGCCCAGGGAGCAAAGGTGTTGGAGGCTACAACAGATAACTTGTGCCCCCCCCCTCGGGGGTGCGGCGGCTCCCCGTGTTTCTTCCTATATGTTTCCCCTTCTATCCTTTCCGCTCATGCCGGACCTGCCGAACGGTGCCCGCGGGAATTGTAAATTTTAAAAGTAAGGAGAGGTGTGTTGGGGGACGGAATGGGGCGTGGCTTAGCGCGGCGCCATGTGCGGGACACGGCATCCACGTGTATCACACGGCGCAGGGCTGCCGAGCCCATAAGACAGCCTTGGAACATACAGTGCAGCTGGCTGAACGGACACAGGAGCAGTAAGGTCATGAAAAGCTGGTGCATACAGGCATTCCCAGTACACATTTACTCAGCATCAGGCTGAGTATTAATAGTAGCTTTTCTTTGCTGGACTATAGCTCAGCAGGTGGTGCGCTGGTTACTTTAGTACCTCTGCTTTTGTGCTTAGGACTATGCCTTCCAAGAAGGGTACAGACACCTCAAAAAAGGCTCCTAGGGCACCTCCATCAGACTCTGAGGATTCTAGTCATGTCTCCACAGTACCTTCCTCCCCGGAGATACCAAAGGTGGCTAATCAGGGTGACCTGTTGGGATTGTCAGTTGCAGCTGTTTCCAATCTTCCAGCCCCTGTTTGTTACTGAAGACGTTTGTCCTCAGCTTTGGTTGGGTTACTATAGAGGTGAGCTGTTTAATCGCATCCTCTTCCCAGAGTGGAAAGAAATGTGGTGGATCTCCCTTCCCCACACCGGGCCCTCAAGCAAGGGAGCAGCAGTGATCACATAAAAACACGTGATTACATAACATGATCATATAAATGCATGTTTGGATGGATCGCACAAAATGCTTGATCGCATAAGATGTTTTGATTGCATAAGATGCTTGATCGCACAGGGTGCTTAATCACACAAGGATGTTTGATTGCATAAGATGCTTGATAACACAAGGCTGCTTGAGCGCACAAGGATGCTTGATCACACAAGGATGTTTGATCACACAGAGAGGCTTGATCGCCTAAAGTTGCATGATCGCCTAAGAGTTGCATGATCGCCTCAACATGCATGGTTGCATAATGAGGCATGTTAATACATGTTTACTTAAAATATACAGGTTTCCTCATGTTCGCATAGGAATGCATGTTTGCATAGATACGTGTTGCGTAAAGTTGTATAACACGTTTCATAAACTCATGCTTACTTTGCAAAGATGCTTGTTCCATGGTGCATGTTCAGGGGCTTGGCAAGCAGAGATCCTTGAGGGATCGGTCATCTCTGTGGTAGCTCTAGGCTACTCCCCAAAGAACCTATGAAAGTAAGCCGTTATGTCTGGCGCTAAATCGCTTTGAGCGGCCCTCCCCTCCAGTGAAGGGGAACCCGCTCGCCGGCAGACCAAGCCGGGTACTGCATGGGCCCCGCCGCCACTTACTCAGGAGGGGAGGAGGAGGGGAGGAAGGTTTGGAAGCCTCGAGCCCAGGCGCCCTTTGTGAAAGGGACATCCGGCAATTCCTCCTTGCGGTTCTCGGCCGCCTAGGTGACTCTTCTCGCCCTAGGTGGCCCCTCCCTGCCAGCAATCTTCTGGGACACAACACAGGTCCCAGAAGATTGGCTGGCCAACAGCAGAGCGCAGCGTGACTCGCACATGCGCAGTGCGCACCCGGTCGTGAAGCCGTAAGCTGTCACGGCCGGGTGCCCACAGTATCAATGGAGGCGCTGAGGAGAGGAGGGGAAGAGGAGCGAGGCTCCAGGTGGCCGCTTCGCTGGACCGTGGGACAGGTATGTGTCGGTTTATTAACCACTTGCCGACCAGCGCATCGGCAGAATGGCACTGGTAGGAAAAAGAGCATACAGGTACGTACCCTTTAAAAAGCGGTAACGCGTCTGCCGGGTGCCCGCGATTGTGTCACGGTGAGGAAGAAGGGGGGAGATGCTTTTGTAAACAAAGCATTTCACCCGTTCTGCCTAGTGACAAGACAGTGATCACAGCTCTCTGTCATCGAGAGCAGTGATCACTGTCCTGTGTGTTGAAGCCCAGCCCCCTCACAGTTAGAATCACTCCCTAGGACACACTTAACCCCTTCACTGCCAGTGTTATTTATACAGTAATTAATGCATTTTTATAGCACTGATTGCTGTATAAATGACAGTGGTCCCAAAATAGTGTCAAAAATGTCCGCCATAATGTCGCAGTCCCGATTTAAAAATCGCAGATCGCCACCATTACTAATTAAAAAAACATTAATAATAAAAATGCCATAAATCTATCCCCTATTTTGTAGACGCTATAAATTTTGCGCAAACCAATCAATATACGCTTATTGCGATTTTTTTTTTTTTTTAACCAAAAATATGTAGAAGAATACATATCAGTCTAAACTGAGGAAAAAAATATTTTTTTATATATTTTTGGGGGATGTTTATTATAGCAAAAAGTAAAAAATATTGCTTTTTTTTCAAAATTGTCGCTCTTTTTTTAGCGCAAAAAATAAAAGCCGCAGAGGCGATCTAATACCACCAAGAGAAAGCTCTATTTGTAGGGAAAAAAAGGACATCAATTTTGTTTGGGTACAAGGTCGCACGACCGCGCAATTGTCAGTTAATCACAAAAAGTGCTCTGGTCATTGAGCAGCCAAATCCTCCGGGGCTAAAGTGGTTAAAAGTCAGCAGCTATGCTTTTTGTAGCTGGTGACTTTTAATAAACTAAAAAAACGGGTGGAACTCCGCGTTAATGGCTGTTTGTTGAGTTATTTTGAGGTGACAGCAAATGTACACTGTTATACAAGCTGTACACTCACTACTTTACATTGTAGTAAAGTGTAATTTCTTCAGTGTTGTCATATGAAAAGATATAATAAAATATTTACAAAAATGAGAGGGGTGTCCTCACTTTTGTGAGATACTGTTTGTGTGTGTATATGTTTATACGTATGTGTGTGTGTATATATATATATATATATATATATATATGTGTGTGTATATATATATATATATATATATATATATGTGTGTGTATATATATATATATATATATGTGTGTGTATATATATATATATATATATATATATATATATATATATATATATATATATATATATATATATATATATATATATATTTATATATACAGGGGGTCCCCGGGTTACAAACAAGTTAGGGACTGTAGGTTTGTTCTTAAGTTGAATCTGTTTGTAAGTCGGAACAGGTATATTTTTTAAGTGTAGCTCCAGCCAAAAAAAATATTTTTAAGCTTTTTGGATAGCATAGGGAAGGGTTATCACCCCTTTAACATTTGTTTTGCTGTCTGTGTTCCTCTTCAGAAGATTTCACCTTACTTTCTGTCCCAATGACAATTGGATTTTGAAAATTTTAGGTTGTTGTAGAAACAAGCCTTGGTGATAAAGCATCAGTGGAGGTACCTTTTCCCCATAATAGCTCCTACAGGAGTGAATTTCCCTTCCTAGGGGTAGATTTCCTCTCACTTCCTGTTGCCTCCCCCCGGATGTTTGTAACTAGGGGACCCCCTGTATATATATATATATATATATATATATATATATATATATATATATATATATATATATATCACCACACACAGTATATATTATATAATCTTGTGATTTTCATAGACTTACATTTAAATCTCTCTCATATATATGTATGTGTGTGTGTGTATAATATTTATATATGTGTGTGTGTGTGTGTGTATATATATATATATATATATATATATATATATATATATATATATATATATATATATATATATATAAATCAAGAGGAGGGATTGCTGCACAAAAAATTGTTTTAATGAAAAAAATTAAACATCCTAAGTATACAGGCATATTATAGTAGTAACGTTTTTCGGGAGGTACAGATCACGCCCTTTTTCAAAACTTTATGCCTACGGCATACTGTTTCTCAACTCAGATTTATGGTGATTGACGGGGTGCCAAAGAATAGACGGAGTGGCAATAGGGAATTAGAGTTGAGAAAAAGAGAAGTTAATTGGATACATCGGCTTGACACCCTTCAACCTAACGGGTTAAATTTAGATTTTGATTTGTATTTATTTCTTTAAATGGTTTATTTTATTTTTATTTATATAATTTTTTTTCATTGTTCACGTTACACATTATTCTTATATAGCACATTTTGGTGCATATATGTTTGCATGTGCACGTTCAGACATGTACATATATATGTACATACAGTATACAATTTTTATTTTTTATTCCCGATTAATTGATACCATCTGTGAAGTGTGGAAATGCTGTTACACCTGTTGATCTTTTTGTTGCGGGACTATATTGTTATATTATATTACGTAGTTCACTATAAAGTTTTTGTTATCTGTGATCCAGTAATTAATTGATTCCAGACAGATTGTTTGATTGCTTGATAGAGTGCAGATGAGTTCTCTCTATATAAACTGTACTTTGTATGTAGTCATTCGTAGGCATAAAGTTTTGAAGAAGGGCGTGATCTGTACCACCACGAAACCTTTAATACTGTGACTGCCTGTATACTTTGGATGTTTTAATGTTTTCATTAAAACATTTTCCTGGTGCCTCCATGGCAGCATACTAGTGATAGAGCTCCGCCTCAACTTCTCCCTCAGGACTAGTGAATAGCATAAATTAAAGGCATAGTCCCTCCCCCAACATTCTCTTTTTTTTCCTCATACCTCTTGTGCTGGTGAAGAGTAGCAGTATGTCCATACCTCTGCCTTTGGCAGCGTCCGCCGGGTTTAGCCTTTCCCGAGCGCAGTCCCTCTTCCTGGGCCACTCACAGCGCTGATAAGACTGGGAACCCCTCTGTGGATCTGTTGGGGTTTTCCTGCAGAGTTTCCTCACAGGAACGCAGTCTGCCACCATATCCTATGATGAAGGCAACAGGAGTCGCAAAAGGATCAGCTCCCATTCTTCCAGGCTTGTGATTTTTCATTTTTTTCCATTTCTCATTTAAAAAAAAAAAGAAAGAAAGAAAGATGCATATGTCTTTTTCCCTCCCCTCTTCCCTTTCTGTATCCATTCCCTTTCTTCCCTTTGAACGAAAATATACACTTAAGAGGGTGCAAGAAGTTCCTTTTGTTTAGTACCTGTCATATTTTTCATGCTGCTGCCTTTAGGATCCACATCCGTTGCCCTGTTGCTGTGGGGGCCTTGTTGTGTTCTGTTTACCTTCCCTGCAGCGCGGCCCGGCGTCCCCTCTGCCGCACTGCGCATGCGCGATCCGGGGAGCTTAACAGCAGTCGTTTGGCAGGTGTTTTCTCGGCTTCACGGCTTTGGCTCTACTGCGCATGCGCGGGCGCATGCGCGGTCTCTCGGCGCCCCGGCGGCCATCTTTGTTTCTGGAAAAAGGGCCAGTTTTGCCCTTTTCTTCTAAAAAGCTTTAAAAAAAAAAAAGAAGAGAGAGAGAATGGGGGTTCATGGGACTGCCCCACCCACCCTTAGGGTATTTAAGCTCAGCTTTGAGGGCTATCAGTCAGAGTCTCCTCGGCTGTGCCCTGCTAGGTTTCTATAAAAGTATTTAAAAAAAAAAAGAACAAAACGGGTAATGTGTCTCTTAAAAAAAAAAAAAAAAAAATTATTTTTCTTTCCTTACCTTTCTTGCTATTTTCCCTATTTTCCCCCAGCTGATCCTTATTCCCAACTCCGCAATGAGCCATTCATCTCGCAACAAATATCATCACACTTCAGTTAGGTATGGGACCACCTATACGTGAGTATAAAAAAAAAAGTGCACTCGCTGGCCTGACATAGTTTTTTTCTTAAAATCATAGCCCTGCCCACTCCAAGAGGACCGAAAAATCCTCAAGGCACCGCGATGATGACAGCCCAAGTCGCAGATCTCGTTCTTCACGCCACCGGTCCCGCTCGTCAAGACGTGAGTCCCATTCTTCTCGGCATAGATCAAGATCCAGAAGACGGGATCGGTCCCCCTCTCCTAGATCCTATAAGAAGAAGTGCTGGACCTGTGGGGCTAGTCCGCTGCCGAACAAAGTAGTCTGCAAGGACTGTTTCGCAGACTATGCGTCAAGCCGCGAGTTAGAAAATCAACAGGTTGTGGACCTGCTCAAAAGAACTATGAAGGACTCCTTCTCTGAGCTTGCGGCTTTGGTCCCCGCCCAGCCAGTCCCGCAGACGTCCCAGGCTCAGGATGTTGAACTTAATCTTCCCGGTCCTTCCGCAGCCAGTACTTCTCTACCTCCATCAGGCCGGCCGGCCAGAGATTCCCCACCTGAAGACCTCTCGGGGGATTAGTCAGATGAGTCAGATCCTTCTGGCTTCAGCCATTCATTGGTAAAGCCATTCATCCAGGCAGTCAGAGCTGCAATAGCCTGGGAGGATATTGAAGAACCTCCCCAGGAAGCAAAAAGCTACTTCCCATTCCTTAAAAGGAAACAGGCTTTCTTCCCTTTTGATGGGAGAAATTAGTCAAATCATTCAAAATGAGTGGTCAAAGACTGATAAAAAGCTGTCATTGGGCCGTTTCAATAAACTGTATCGCTTACCGGAGTCGGGAACACAGTCATTAAACTCCATGTCTGTGGTAGACGCATCAGTAGTGCGACTCGCAAAAAATATCACCCTGCCTATGGAAGATTCCGCTTCTTTCAAGGATCCTCTTGACAGACGAATCGACCTGGACCTCAAGAGGAGCTATTTAGCGGCAGGAGCAGCATGTAAGCCAGCGATGGCCCTCACCTCTGTGTCTAATGCCGTTAGAGCTTGGACGGATAACATTGAAACGGCTCTGCGCCAGGACGTCCCCAAGGAGGACATAATTTAAAGCCTTGGAGGAAATTAGGTTGTCAGCAGACTTCGTCGGAGTAGCAGCTATAGACACGATTAGGTGTTCAGCAAGATCTATGCTGCACTCAGTAATGGCAAAAAGGGCCTTGTGGTTGAAACCCTGGACGGCGGATTTAGCTTCCAAGCAAAATTGGTGTAAAATCCCGTTCGACGGGAAGGCATTATTTGGAGACAAGATGGATAAAGCCATATCTAGGTTGTCAGGAGGAAAGTCAGGTATGCTTCCCCAAGACAGAAGGATGCGGAGATCCAGAGGGGGTTCTTCCAGGTTCCGCCAGTCAAATCCTAGGGATTTTAGACAATCAAGGCAGTGCAGAGACAGCAGAAGACCCTGGAGGGGCACTCAGGCATCCTTTTTGGGCAGAAAGTCGAAGGCCCCTCCGACTCCACATGAGCAGAAGCAATCCTTTTGACGCCAGATTAGCCCAGACACTCCCGGTGGGAGCCAGGCTAAAATTCTTTTTTCCAGTCTGGGCCAACAAATGCCAAGATCCCTGGGTCCTGTCAACAATCCAATGGGGGCACTTTTGGAGTTTCTCTCATCCTCCACCTCAAAATTCTTTCAAGAGAACAGAAATTCCATCCTCTCTGCTGAAGGCTCAAGCCCTAAGACACTTCATATCGTCACTCCAACTTCAGGGAGCAGCTGTGCCGGTTCCCTTGGCAGAGCGCTTCGCAGGCTTCTATTCCACTCTGTTTCTGGTCCCAAAGAGAACGGGTGGATGGAGGCCTGTGATAGATCTAAAAAGGCTCAACAGGCACATACACCCCGAAAGCTTCAAGATGGAGTCTCTAAAAACAATTATTCAGGCAGTGCAGCCAACAGATTGGATGATTTCAGTCGACCTGCAGGATGCATACTTACACGTGCCAATTCTACCTGCCTTTCAGAAGTATCTCAGATTTGCAGTAGGACAGATCCACCTGCAGTTTCAAGCCCTGCCCTTCGGTCTGTGCACCTCCCCCAGGGTATTTACCAAGATTCTAATATCCGCTCTGGTTCCCCTGCGGGAGAGGGGTTAGAGGATATACCACTATTTGGACGACATCCTCCTCCTAGCAAGTAGTCCGGATCAGTTGGTATATCACCGAGACATTCTTCTCCAGTCCCTGAGAGAACTAGGATGGCTGATAAACTCAGAAAAGAGTCAGCTTGCACCTACACAGCGGATGATCTATCTAGGCGCAATGTTCAACACCCAGGAGGGGACAGTATCATTACCATCCCTGAAGATGAGGATTATCATCCAGAAGATGGTCAAAACCATCGTGAGCCGGTACCTAAGGGCGTCGCAATGCCTGAGCCTCATTGGCACAATGTCTGCCTGTATACCAATGATTCCTTGGGCCCATTGGCATTTGAGGTATTTCCAGATGGGTTTCTTGGCGCAGTGGAAGAAACAACAACTCTCTCAGATAATTCTGCTGACGGGAGCAATGCGCAGGAGTCTTCATTGGTGGACTCTTCCGGGAAACCTCGCCAAACCTCGTCATCTGGGTTCCCTCTCCTGGATCACAGTTACGTCCGACGTAAGTGGACAAGGCTGGGGAGCCCATTGCGGGGAAACCAGGATACAGGGGAGATGGTCCTGTTCCACCCAGGGAGTAGTATCCAACATCCTGGAGATGAGAGCAGCGTTCTTGGCACTAACTTCATTGGCATCTCAGATCAGAGGCCAGAGAGTACTTTTACGCCTGGACAACAGGGCAGCTGTCGCGTATCTGCAGAAGCAGGGGGGCACTCGCAGCACATCACTCCTCAGGGAAGTAGAGCCGATTATGCTCTGGGCAGAGAAGAACATCTTAGACCTCAGGGCGATGTATCTCCCGGGAAGGTTGAACACGGAAGCAGACACGCTGTCGAGGAACTTCTTGGACAACAACGAGTGGGCTCTTCACCCCCAGGTCTTCCGTCAGATTGCCAACCTCTGGGATCCTCCTCAGGTAGACCTATTTGCCACTCCGGAGAATGCCAAATTGACCAGATTCCTCTCTCGCCTGCCGTATGCGCAAGCCGAGGAAGTAGATGCCCTGTCATGTCCCTGGAGGTTCACCACCGCATATGCCTTTCCCCCCGGCCATTAATATTCAAGTTCCTCCTGAGGCTTCTCAGAGAGACAGTCCAGGTACTGGCAGTACTTCCATATTGGCCGAAGAGACCCTGGTTTCCTCTAGCTATGCGCCTCAGTGTGAGCTCTCCAATCAGGATCCCTCCTTTGCCTCAACTTCTGACGCAGGGCAGTTTAGTTCATCCAAACCCTCAGAAGCTGAATCTTCGAAACTGGAGGTTGAGAGGTGAAGGTTCGAGTCCCTAGGATGTTCCCCAGGGGTCATAACAACCCTCCTAGGAGCTAGGAAGCCAGCAACCAATGCTATATATTCAAAAATAGTTCTTGTCATTTGCTACCTCAAATGAGTTTGATCCAATCCTTCCTTCTACATCTGATGTTCTCGGTTTCCTCCAGACAGGACTTGATCTCGGTCTTGGCCTAAGTTCCCTCAAAGTGCAAGTAGCAGCAATTTCTGCCGCAACAAATAAAAGATGGGCAGAAGAGCCTTTAGTAGTCACTTTCCTCAGAGGAGTATTAAAGATTGTCTTTTCCCAAATGGGATTTATCCCTGGTCCTTGAAGTCCTCTCTGACCATCCCTTTGCCCCAGTGGAACAAGTGGCAATATGGAACCTAACATGGATCCTGCTAGCCATTACATCTGGCAGAAGGATCTCAGAACTCTACTCTTTAGGGATAGGTGATGACCACATCTCTTTCTTCCACGATAGAGTGGAGCTTCGTCCCCTTCAGGGGTTCACACCTAAGGTCGCTACTCCAAGCCACCTTTTGGAGCCTTGGGCACTACCAGTATTTGCTGAGGCGGATTCGGGATCATGTCACGAGCTGGACATATCCAGAGTGCTCAGAGCCTACCTAGCCGCTTCCTGACCGCCGGCTGTCTATTGACGGCCAGGCGGCGCAGCTCTCGTTGCGGGCGGGCGTCATATGACGGCCTCGCATTCCCAGGCCACCAGGGGGCGCGCGCGCGCCGCCGGCGGCGATCGCGCGCGCCCGCCGTGTCACTAGGCACCCGGTGCGCGTGCCCGGAGGCCGCGATGTCCGCCGGGCACCCGCGATTACCGGTAACACAGCAGGACCGTGGATCTGTGTGTGTAAACACACAGATCCACGGTCCTGTCAGAGGAGAGGAGACCGATGGTATGTTCCCAGCACAGCGGAACACCGATCGGTCTCCTCCTCTAGTGAGTCCCCGCCCCCTACAGTTAGAATCACTCCCTAGCAACACAGTTAACCCCTCGATCACCACCTAGTGTTAACTCCTTCCCTGCCTGTCACATTTATACAGTAATCAATGCATTTTTATAGCATGGTTCGCTGTATAAATGTGAATGGTCCCAAATATGTGTCAAAAGTGTCCGATGTGTCCGCCGCAATATCGCAGTCACAATAAAAATCGCAGATCGCCGCCATTACTAGTAAAAAAATAAAAAAATAAAAATGTTATAAATCTATCCCCTATTTTGTAGACGCTATAACTTTTGCGCAAACCAATCTATATACGCTTATTGCGATTTTTTTTACCAAAAATATGTAGAAGAATACATATCGGCCTAAACTGAGAAAAAATTTGTTTTAAAGAAAAAAAAATTGGATATTTATTATCGCAAAAGATAAAAATTATTGTGTTTTTTTTAAACTTCTCACTCTTCTTTTGTTTATAGCGCAAAAAATAAAAACCGCAGAGGTGATCAAATACCACTAAAAGAAAGCTCTATTTGTGGGGAAAAAATGATAACAATTTCATTTGGGTACAGTGTTGTATGACCGCGCAATTGTCATTTAAAGTGTGACAGCGCTGAAAGCTGAAAAATGGCTTGGGCAGGAAGGGGGCGAAAATGCACTGTATTGAGGTGGCTAGAGGCCACTAGATCCTTCAGGAACTCGGAAAGACTTTTTATTGTTCCATTCGGTAAATACAGGGGCAAGGAAGCTTCCATCAGAACTCTGGCATCTTGGGTGGTAAAGCTAATCCAGAAGGCCTACAGGATGAAGAATATGGAACCTCCATCCCGAGTGAATGCTCATTCTACAAGGGCAGTCTCAACCTCCTGGGCAGCAAGGGCTAACGTTTCATTAGAGAGGGTGTGCAGGGCCGCCACCTGGTCTTCCCGCAATACTTTCCTCAGACACTACCATATTGATCCAGGAGCTCTCAACGGTTGAGTTTGAGAGAAGGGAAGTTCAGGCTGAAATGTCCCATTCTAACTAAACATTTATTGTTAAGCATTATCCCACCCGTGTCAGCTAGTTATTTATCACTAGTATGCGCCATGGAGGCACCAGGAAAACGGAAAATTGTATCATACTTACCGTAATTTTCCTTTCCTGGTGCCTATCCATGGCAGCATACGCTCCCACCCTTGGTATTCTATTTGACGGAGAATCTTGGGGGAGGGACTATGCCTTTAATTTATGCTATTCACTAGTCCTGAGGGAGAAGTCGAGGCGGAGCTCTATCACTAGTATGCTGCCATGGATAGGCACCAGGAAAGGAAAATTACGGTAAGTATGACCCAATTTTCCGTTTTTTTGTGCAGCAATCCCTCTTGATTTTTTTCTGTTATAAGCCTTTGGGAAGACTTGATTGCTTTTGCACATGTTACAATGACTGACGTGCACCTCACCCTCTGGACTTTTTATATATATAAATATATAGATCTATAGGTATAGATCTATAGATATAGATCTATATCAACTGCAACACACTGATAAAAGTATCCCCTCATGGGGATGAAATGCATCTAAAAGCCATTGTGGGACCTGATCAGCTAAAAATAGGTCCTCCTGCAGCTGATCCTCAGCCTTTTGAATACGTTTTTCCAAATACCTTCCTTTTGGTCTGAACTTAATCAGGTGAGTAATCATTCCAGAATTACTAAGAACACTTTTCAGTCCAGCAGACTTTTGTGCTCAGTTAGGGCCTCATGCACACGAGACGCTGTTAAACTCGCGTTCAGAGGCAGTTGGACACTTTTTTCAACTGCCCCTGAACCCATTCAATGTTATCCTATGTGTCCATGTACACAGTCTAGTTTTTTGGCACTTTTAGGCAGTTGCGTTTAACCTCGTTTTTCCAGAAGCAAAAAAATGGGTTCCGACGCAAAAGTTTTCCACGTTTCAGACACTAAACGCGGCACCGGCGTTTAGCCGCATTTGCGTTTATAAGTGTTTTTAAAGGAACATTTTACAACCCGATTTTGGGGCCCCATATCTCGGGGCCACTTGGTGCTAGGAAAATTTGGTGTGCTAACACAGTTGGACTAACACTATAACATATCAAAATTTGGGGTTCCTAGCACTGAGTTGCCCCCGAGATATGGGGCCCCAAAGTCGGGTCACAAAATGTCATTCTCTGCTGCAGAAAAGTGCTTGACATTTTGCGACCCGATTTGGGGCCCCATATCTCAGGGCCACTTGGCGAGATATGGGGCCCCAAAGTCGGGTCGCAAAATGTCATTCTCTACTCTGCAGACGCTTCTAGACTAAAACGCGGCTAAACGCGGCATACAAACGCGGCAAAACAGGCGTTTCTAAACGCCGGTTTCAGCTTTTAAGAACATGTGTTCAGCAGAGTTTGCATCGGCGTCTCGTGTGCATGAGGCCTTATGCCGCGTACACACGGTCGGACTTTTCGGCTACAAAAGTCCGACAGCCCGTTGGCAGACTTGTGGCGGACTTTCTAACGAACGGACTTGCCTACATACGATCACACAAACGTCAGACGGATTCGTACGTGATGACGTACACCGGACTAAAATAAGGAAGTTGATAGCCAGTAGCCAATAGCTGCCCTAGCGTGGGTTTTTGTCCGTCGGACTAGCATACAGACGAGCGGATTTCTGGGTCCGGTGTAGTTACGACGTAAAGATTTGAAGCATGTTTCAAATCTAAAGTCCGTCAGATTTGCGGCTGGAAAAGTCCGCTGAAAGTCCGGGGAAGCCCACACACGATCGAATTGTCCGCCGGATTTGGTCCGTCCACGTCCGTCTGACTTTTGTAGACGAAAAGTCCGACCGTGTGTACGCGGCATTAGACTTACCCCAACTGATAAGGTTCATCTGTCAAGCTCCAGATCACAGGATTTTTTTAGTAGGATGGATTTTTTCTCATTCCCCTTTCACCAGCCTGGTGTTGCAGTTTACCTTTATTCCTGCCTACCCTTGTAGGGCACCTCTTGAGCACTCTTTCAGTCCGACAGACTTCATTCCCTTAGTAATCCTCATGGGTTGTAAGGATTCTCACATTCTTTGAATATCTCTGTGTGAATGGTTGCCTTTATGGCAACCTCATTTTTATCATGGAGCTTTCCTTCCCTGAATCCTAGGCATTGAAAGTGTAAAGCTGGGTTTACATTATCGCTGCATGCGGCTCACAGCAGGGTTCCGGTGCGTCCTCGTTCACCGTTTCAGTAATTCTTAGGCTGTAGGTTGTACTGTAATCAATATGCAGCGCTACAAATAAATGTCCAAATAAAATATGTCCATAAGAAAACGTATACATCTATAGAAATAAAGGAGGATCCTGACACCAGGTTCGGTGCATTGAAGATGATTCTACATATCAACAGTGTGTAATTAAATCTGCTTACCGAATCACATTGGCCCTCAAATTATAGCATGGTCAACGGCGCCTTTAAAAATGACACCTTTAAGACTCACACACCCTCTGGTTTCAGATATATTTGGGCCGCTCCATCTATCTACTCAAGGAGAAGTGTCTCCAACACATTGGACCTCTAGCTCAAAGATCACCGGAAACCCGCCAGAGCACCATCCACAAGCCACTCGAGCACACTAAGCTTCAAGGCATGTAGAGATAAGCCTTGCAAATATAAACAAATCTCTGTAGTGTAATAATTAATAAAAATGATTTTTTAAGCTAAAATTGCATTCACATGTACATAAATAAAAAGCTCTTTACTTCTGCAACAAAATTGCTGTGGCTTCCAGTGTGATGTCACAAGTCCCGCCCTGCGCGTTTTGTTACCAACTAACAGGTTGTACTGCTACCTAAAGCAGAAATAGGATACCGGCGCCAAAAGAAAATAACCCTGCCCCCACTACTGGCTTTTTTTTTTTTTTTTTTGCCAGTATCCTCGGAAAAGTGGACATGTTTTCTTCAGCTCTGCTGTTCTCTGTTTATTTAGAATATTTTTCTACTATCAGCAGCTCCTGGTAGATTCATGCTGGATATGTTAAATCCTGGAACTCTAAAGCTGACCATACATGGCTCAGTTTTTTCATTCAGCTAGCAGGCTGAATGAAAAAAAAAACTGGACTGATTCCCCTATTCACGCATTCAAGGTGGATGGAGGGAGACTCCGCTGTCAGAATATATAGCTTTGCAGCCGCTGATCGAGTGGCTTTTTTACAACAGATCTGTTCAGCAGAAGTTGGTAGATCAGTGGCAGTGGCTACACATTGATCGAAATTCAGCCCGTCTGTTGAACCGTCCGAATTTTGATCCATCTATGGCCATCTTAAGGCTTCCCAGTCAGCCAATCAGTGTAGGTTTTTCCCAGTTTGCTGATATTATTTCTACATTAGCCCTGAATTTCTGAAACCTTCTCCAGTCATCTATTGCTATTGGAAGATTCAGGCTTGATACTGAAATCCTGATCAGCTCCGCAGTTTGCCTTCGGGGGACATCCAGCACCTGCAGCCTTCCTTCTCCCTGGGATCCTCCGCAGGATTCCTTTTCTATCCCGGCATACCCTACAACTGTAACAGGTGCGGGAAGCCGGGACACATAGGTAAGGATTGTACAGAGCTTGCTTGCAAGTTCTGTAGGGTGACAGGCCACGAGACCAAGGACTGTCCGAGGTCCAAAGCCTGTAACCTTTGCGGATTGGCAGAGCATGTTTTCAGACACTGCCCCCAGAGGACCCGGACCTACGCTGGAATCCTGATCCAGGGTAAGCCATCCGGGAGGAAGCCACCAGAAAAACCGAAGAAACCAAAGGAACCTCGAAAGGCCACTCAGAATCCAATGCCTCTGCAAACTTATGCTGCATGGCCTCCCTGATTCTGCAAAGCCTGCGAAAGGACCCTAGGATTTGTGGTATTAAGGAGAGGGATCATTACTGGCTGGCAACCCTTCTTGATCCATGTTACAAGGGTAAGGTTGCAGAACTCATCCTGCCTTCGCAGAGGGTGGCCTTGAAGAAAAGTTTGTGTGACGCATTTCCAGACCCTGGGAGGTTACCATTTCCTGGTGCTGGACAACGTGTTTCTAAAGCTTAGTTCAGTCAAAGGAAGAGCGGTGGGGAAGGTTGCCGGCTGACCGATGCCTTTAAACAATTTTTCTGTCCTCAGCGCCAAGTTCTTATAGGTTCCAGCAACCATCGCCAGCATCTGCATTATATGGTGCAGGAATATCTAGGGGCAAGAGCAGACTTGGAGACTTTTCAGAGCATCCACTGGGTTACTGGGTCTTGAGGTTAGACCACTGGCCAGAACTTGCTCAATATGCAGTTGAGCTACTGGCCTGTCCTGCATCCAGTGTGCTTTCTGAATGCACATTCAGTGCTGCTGGAGGGTTTGTAACGGAACAAAGAGTGTGCCTATCCACAGACTCCGTTGATAGGCTCACATTTATAAAAATGAATCAGTTCTGGATCAGCTGTGATGTAACTGATTGAATTTGCTATGGATCTGGGATCCCTTGAAGACTGCCTATGCTGCCTATCCTATTCCTCCTCAATCATGATGATACTAGCTTTCAACAATATTTTTGGTTTAGGGCACCACCACCACCCAAGGCCCAATTTTTCTACCCCTGTTTAACAGGGGCATGTAATTACAATTTTTGAAATAATATTTAACAGTAGAGACAGTTCCTGCACCTAACAAGAGTAACTGAGGGGTTACTGTGTTCTGGCACCATCAACACCTAAGGCCCAATGTTTCTGCCCCTGTTTAGCAGGGAAATGTAATTATAATTTTTGAAATAATATTTAACAGGAGGGACCGTGCCTGTGCCCATCAAGAGTAACTGTGAGGGGTTACAGTGTTCTGGCACCACCAAAACCTAAGACTCAATATTTCTGTCCTGCATGTAATTGCAATTTTTGAAGTAATATTTAACAGCAGGGCCCGTTCCTGCGCCCAACAAGAGTAACTGTGAGGGGTTACCGTGTTCTACCACCACCAACACCTAAGGCCCAATTTTTCAGCAGAGTATATAGTGCAGTCCGTATAGTATATATACTGAAGTTCAGAGTATATAGTGCAGTCAGTGTAATATATATAATACAGTGCACTTATATAGTGCAGTGTGCAATATATAATATAGTGTATTGAAGTGGTTAAGGGGAGCCCTATGACAGAATTAAGAAAAAAACTGCATGGGTTCCCCCATCCATACCAGGCTTTTACGGTCCGGTATGGATGGGGGGAACCCACGCTGTTTTTTTCAATGATTTTTTATGTATATTGCCAGGATCTGGTAGTACATTACAGCCGTGAGCAATTTTAAATGACATTTTTTCCTTTAGGAATGTCATTTTGCTGCGGTACTGTTCCAAACATGGGAAAAATGCACTATTTTACAGGCAGACTAAGGGGATGCCCCAGGCACGTTCAAAAAACTTTTTTTTGCATTGATACATGTCTCCTGCGGCAGGACCCGGGTCCCCAAGCACTTTTTATGGCAATAACTTGCATATAAGCCTTTAAAATAAGCACTTTTAATTCTTCACGTTCATGTCCCAAAGACTTTAACGGTGTTCTCATGTTCGCACTAATTTTTTGTCTGTTCGCAAGTTCTGGTGCAAACCGAATCAGGGGGTGTTCCGCTCATCCCTACTAATTATCTAGGGTACTACCAGGGGCAAGAACACCTGTCTTCCTTAATAGAAGAAGCCCTTAAAAATAGGCTGCAGAGTATTCCCCATCCCTGTTTCTTTTGCTTCCCCATGAGGCCTTCCTAGCCTGGTTCCCAGTCAGTCTGTAAGGCCTGGCATAAGTCTTTCAAATTCTCAGACAAGTATTCCATGGCATGCAAGTGCTCCCCAGTTTCCAGAGTGGGGGAATGTTTGGAACGCTTGGATGCAGGAGGTTGTATCCCAGGGGCTACAAACTAGAGTTTTGCTCCTTGCCCCCTCCTTAGCAGATCTCTATTGAGCCCTTTCAGCGGTTCAATGGTATCAAGGTGTCATTGCTCCAGTTCCTAGTGGAACAGTTTCAGAGGTTTTACTCTAACGTGCTCACCGTTCCCATAGGCAGAAGGGGCATTCACCCTATCTTAGGTCTCAAAGTTCTCAATGTCTTCATTTGAACCCAGAAAATCTACATGGAATTCACCATCTCTTTCATCACCTCCCTTCACCATGGAGACTTTCTGACTAATGTGGACATCAAGGAAACATACCTGGATGTCTCCATCTTTCCAGAACATCTATGTTTCCTATGTTACCAGTTTGTCTCCCTGCCCGTCAGGCTCTTGTCTGCAGCCTAAATGTTAGCTTTAGTGCTAGCCCTGTCCGACAACATGATTTTGACTTTCGAGACGTTGCAATGGTTCACGTAGATTGTGAAACTTTAAGAACCGTCAACCAAACAATGGGGTCAGAGGACTCGGTCTGGAGGAGAGTAAGCCTTTGTGTAAATAAGTATCCCATGTCTGTAAAGTAGTATGGTGAAAGATAATAAATCTTTAGAAGGTCTGATCTGGTTGCCTTTGTTATAAATTTTATCAAAAGGTTCCTATTTTAGGGTAGTTCACACCACAATTTCTGCTTTTGGTGTGCATTTTCCACCTGCGCTTTCACATGTTTTTAATGCATTAACACATTTTCAGTCTGTTTGTAATGTGTCCTACTGTGTTTTTTTATTATTTACAGAAGTGTAGTGCTACTCCCGTAGGAGCCGGTGGCATTTTGACCAGGTCTTCCCAAATTTCAGCCCCTGCAGCCAGGCACACAGTATTTTCCACAGCCAGGTGCACACACTTCTGCTCATTTCTTCAATGACCAGTCTAGGGGATGTTGTTTTTATTTTTGGAGAACTTGGATAGGGTTAGGGTAGAGGAGAGATACTCCAAGAATAAGAACTATGTACACCGAGAACTTGGTTTCTTTCTTGAGCAAGCTTTCAATGAAGTCCAGGCTTGTAACAAATGATAGACTTCAGCTTTTAGTAGAACTTTTGAGTCAAAGAGCAAGGTCCTATTATGTAGCAGCTATATTTGAACAGAGCTTTTCAGGACCACCAGCCGGTGGGTCCCCTTTAATAGACCCAGAGCTGACTATTGTGCACCAGAGGGGTAGCTAGAGCAACAAGGTCCTACACAGTTTGTACTCACAAGGGCTAAGGACAGAATGGGGCCTCCTTTCAATCTTCAAAGGGTCACCTTCCTGGAGTCCCAGAAAGATCTATGGTAGACAGCTCCTCTCAGTCAACTTCTTTCTAGCACCAGGGTCTCAGCATTTCTTCTTCTTTATCACAGGGTGTCTGAGGGAGAGCAGCATCCCCTTCCCAGACTGTACTCCTCTCCCAGAGCTCTGTGGGCTCTAAAAATATATGTAGCCTCCCAGCCCACCTTCAAAGCCTACCTCCCTGGGATAGGCCAGGACTGCATCAATATTCATGCTGCCATCTGTATAGCTCCACACCTACTATCCAGAAACTTTTCTATTCTCTAGGATACAGAGGAAGCTTATGCAGGCAGGCAGCAGTAGAGCACACAGATCAGACATAAATAGCAGATTGTGGCTACACTGTTTGCAGTGAGCCACAATATGCTTTTGTATAACAGAAATTATACACACTGTCTACAGTGAGGCAACAAGATTTACCTAAAACTAAAGCTAACCTATCTAATAGCTAGTACCTTTCTAGGAGGGTGCTACATCAGTTTAATTGTGTGTACACATGATCTGGTGCAAGAAAATGCATGTTGCTATTTATTTATTTTTTAAGCACTGGAACTAAATGCAGTGGGGTGAGCTAGGGTGATTAAAAAAACCCCATTATTTTACCATGCATGCCTTGATGAGGCCCCCCATCACATCAGCGCCCCCCCCCCTTTCCGATCAAATATCCCCCTCATCACAAAATCTTCTACTCACATCAGAAGCCCAATCTTGCTAATCTGAGTCCTCCTTATACACCAGAGCCACCTCCAGACATGAGAACCCTCAACGTAGAGTCCCCTCTTCCCATCAGAGGCCTTACAGCTTATGGCTCCAGAAAATCTGGATGGAAGTGCATATCTGTCCTCTAAAGCATGCTAAGTGCATTCCTGCGTTGGATCAGCAGCATGGGTTGCCATGGTTAAGCTGGATTACTGTGCGTCCTGGCCCTAGAGCTTAATTAGTTTATTATGGTGCTGGTTTAAAAATGCTGGTTTCGGCCCATTTTGATCTTTAATTGCTGTACCTGTGGTTATATCATGCACATGGTCTGCAACAGGGTGCTGCTGCATAGGAAAACACGTGGTACATGTTTGGATGAAAATATGACGTTTTTCAGAGTTGAAAGCTGTACCTTTTATTCTGTGCAAATTTTCCCTAGATACAAGGAGGACAAAGTGTCAGTGCAACATTGCCCTAAGATTCTACAATGTTTACTGCCCATAAAAAACATATACTGTATGAAGCCAGGGCTGGCTATTATGCCTACAATATAGAGCCAATTTCTGTGTTATTAATGTGGGGTTGGCTCCCTCTAGTGTTTGCTGGACTCTGTGTCAATTTCCCTTTTCCTGTGATAGGTGTCAGAGCAAAGCATCATGGGATGTGTAGTTCAGAATGCTGAAGTGACTATGCCAGCAGGACTGATCTGAACTACAATTAACAGAATGCTGAGTGGACAGAACAGATTGCTGGGAAAGGGTATAAAAGGGGCTGGCGCGGCCTATATCAGTCTCTCGGGATGCCGTTTGACTCTGCCAGCAGGAAGTCTGTGTGACAGTGAGTTACTGATGATTTGCAGTATACACAACGGGAGCCGGACCGCTATACCCAGAAGGACCTCTGCGGACAGCATCGCTTCTTTCTTGCAGCGGACAAGAGGGTGTTCTAGGTCATCCAGGACGCCTGCAATTCAGATCCCATTGGGCTGCAGTGTGGTGCAGCAGGCGCCATTTCCCAGAGCCAGGATACAGAGAGAGAGAGAGAGAGAGAGAGAGAGAGTTCCTGTTAGAGTCTTTTCATCATCTGCATCATTTGCCAAATGTATCTGAGTTCCAGGGTTGTGAGCCGGCATAGCCCTTTTTATTGTTAAAGACACTGCTTTTAGACATCATTCATACAGTTCAGCTGGTGGTACTTGTAGTCCCACTGAAGTTAGATCTTATGTTATAACGAACACCAAAGGCATACATCTATGCCCAGTTCACATTATTGATTCTAGTAGCTATATTGGATAACACCATTAGAATCATATCAAAGGAAGTTACAACACAACAAAGATAACCTGAAGTTCTGCCAAATTTGCTACACCCTGTTATCAAGGATTACTTTAATTACAACACAAAGAGGTTAGCTGAAGACATCTGGATTTCAAGGAATACCGTCTTACCCTTTTATTATCCTTTTTCCTTATATGCTTTAATTGCATTGAACTTCATCTAAAGGGAGCCAGCCAATTTGAATATAATAGTCTGTATATTGTTTATTTATATTGTGCAAGATTTAATGGCCTGTGAGTTGAGGAGGCAGAAGGGAGAAACCTGACACAGAAGATGTAGTGCCAGTTGTCCACCCTCCTGTTAACCTGTTCACATAGGTTTCTGTGATTGGGTTAATATTTGTGTTCATTTACAGTTAAAGGAACTTTGCACCATTATATTGCCTTTTTGAGAAGTATAGATAAAATATCTGTGTGTAAGAGTGTTTTCCTACTATCTGACAAAGTTGAGATATACCTATTTGGTGTTCTCATTAATACAGTAAACATACTTGAACTGCTTCTTTAATACTGTGCGAGTCTCTATTTACTAATACAGTTGGTAAGATGACTGAACCCAGGGTGTCAGAGGTAATGGAGGATTTGCAGAGTCAAGGTAATCAGTGGGGTACAGAGTTGTTTTAGCAGCCCTCACGGGGGTACCGCTACATTTTGGAGGTCCCACTGAGATACCCCATCTGGGATGCTTGAGCAAGTCAGTTGGGGTAGAAGAGTAGAAGAGAAAGTGGACCCGGTCACTGTCACTGACTGGGGCCAAGAACATAGGAGCCGATTGGAGCTAACCACAGTTCTGAAACTGCCAGGAATTTGGTGGTTCAACAAGGAGGTGCGACAGCTGATGAGAAAGGCTGTCCCAGAACAAGGGTCCTACCTTTTAGACTTAAAATACGAGTATGATGATGATTGCACGTATGTTCTCTTGGAATGGAGGGAGAGTGTTCCAGTTGAGTTTCAGAGGAGTGTCATAAGTCTGCCAAAAGGCCTTGATGGTCAAGTGATCCCATTGCAGTCAACAGGTGATCTGGATGAAAACCCCTCCCAGTCGCAACGAGGAAGTCCGGTTGCAGATGGCTCAATCACAGGTAGTCGATGGCTGGAATGCCCCCAGCTTCATTCTACACAGATATGAGTCGATTGGTTGAGAGCCTGATAAAGAGTCATGCCATCTCTGCTAATCAGGGGTATCGGAAGTTGCAATTTTTCTCAGGCCGTATTCCCACCCCAAGTGGGGAGGAAGAGTTTGACAGTTGGATGGATCAAGCCATGCAGGCAATAGAAGATTGGAATGTGTCCGAAGCGGAGACAACGGATCAGTGAAAGCCTCCGGAGTCCAGCAGTTGATGTCATTCGAAGTCTGAAAAGGGGAAAACTGGACTGTAAGGCTATGTACTATATTGAGGCTCTATGTGCTGCCTATTGTTAGATGTGACTTTTAAATAAGTCACTTTATGTTTATATTGCTTTGTCAAATCTTAGCTCTTGAAAAGAAATAGACACGGAAACAGGTTTTCTGTATATCAATCTACGAGCCCTGGTGTCCCGTATTCATCTGAACTGTCTTGGTTTATTGAATATGTTTATAAGGTTTTGTTACATGACGTAAATATCGAAGTTCAATTTACATTTCAACTAATAAAAAAGGTGGTTTTGACAAATAATTCCTTATCAGCAATAAAAGGATACAATAAAAACAGTTTCATCGAGAATATGCGTCAGCAGGCAAAGGTTGAGTACATAGCAGCTGCAAAGCAGGCTAAGATTATTATTTTTCATAAACAGAATTACACGTAGTCATTAGACTTAAGTAACAACTCTGAATCAAATCCCTAACCCTATCAATTTCCCCCTTTGACATCATCCTCTCCTTCCCCCTGGGTCCTCATGAATAAGTTCTAGTCAGTTTTCCCCAGAGTGCTTTCCCTGACCGCGAGTTGTCAGAGGGGTAAAACCCATCCCCCTGGATATTACTAACATCTTAAATTCAAGAAGAGGAGTTTTGTAGGAGTGGGTGATGTCAATACACATTTATCAGTATGCCCTGTCCATTCTCCTAATTTTCCTGTATACACATATATTTGTGATTGTAAGTGATATTAATATTAAAATAATAATTACCATTGGACTTAACAACCAGTGAAAGGTATTGGGTGCTGTAGAAGACATTCCACTAAATATATCCCACCAATGTGGTGCAGTATACTGTTGTATCTGTGATGAAAGATGCACTAGTCTACCTTTGTCAATAATTGCAGATACAAGGTTATTCTGTAGTGTGTGTTCTAGTGTTTCTATGTGTTGTCTTAACAATTCTGATTGTTCCAAAACCTGTTTCAGTGGGTCTAAAGAAATTATAAAGGGTGTAGTGTCAGTGGAATTATGTACCTCATAGACTGAAGAGAATATCTTATCTGCGTCTGGTTCAAAAAGATATGTGTTATTTCCCCACTGTAGCACTCTTATATTTTTAATACATCCTGAAAATGGAGCTTATCTATTTAAAGGCTGACATGGTATAGTTACTACTTGTAATAATACATATGTGCTGGGGTCCTATTTCTATGAATCTATTGTTCACATTTATGGGCGTTCTTTGCATTTTGCATATGCTAGTTTGGTATTTTAACAAGCAAGGTTCATATACTGGAGAACTTCTACCACATACCATTCCCTTATTAGTTCCTTCACATAGAGTTAAATCATGGGTTCTGTTTCTTTTATCTACATATTTCCCATATATTTCTGGATACCAAAACTCGTCTTTAATTACTAGTGGCATAACCACTATTTTACACATTTCTATTACATCTTCTACCCGATATGCTTCAAACTTCCCTGTACACTATTTCTCCTCACATCCTATCTTATCCCCTTTTACTTGGAACCATACACCATTGTCAGTTAAACCCTTAAAATATTTCGTCCAAGTATGATAATTTCCCAGCTGTAATTCAGTCCTGGCCCTATTTATTTGTATATGATAGGATAAAAGATTAAAAAAACACTGTGTGAAATTTATAAACTGTTGACTTTGATTCCACAGCAGAAGCTCTGCTCCTATTGTGTGATTTATTAACCCTCCCAAAAATTGTAATAGGGGTATTTCTTGTAGTTGGGTTTCAAAAGCGGTGGGTAACCATTTGCTTGTAATTGTAAAACGACAATCTGCAACAAACAATATGTAAGTAGATATTTCATCATGTCGTTTGCTCGGGTTGTTTTTTTGCAGTGTGATGCGTGTATCCAGGTAGGTTTTCCTTCCAGCTTTACTGAAGTGGCTGTGGTCAGAAGCACTTGATAAGGACCTTCAAACCTGGGTTCCAATGTCCTTCTGGTGTGTTTCTTTACATATACATAATCTCTTGGTAGCAGAGTATGTGTACCTGTTATTGAATTAGGGTCTGGAAGAGAAGAATACACACTTTCGTGGATCTTAGTTAGAAGTTGTCGTAATTGTATTACATATGCAGTCAAACTATCACATTGCAATTGCATACTCTGTGGAAAGTATAAACCTAATCTAGGTACATTCCAAAAAGTATTTCATATGGGGATAATCCCGTTTTCCCTGTTGGGGTGTATCTCATGGAGAACAAAGCCAAAGGCAAGCATTCTGGCCATGGTTTGTTCAACTCTTGCATAGCTTTTTGTATTTTCAACTTTATCGTCCCATTTACTCTTTCCACTGATCCTGAACTCTGTGGATGATAAGGGGTGTGAAAACTTTGTTGAACCCCTAACATGGTCATCACATTCTGCATGATTTCTCCTGTAAAGTGTGTTCCCCCTATCTGATTCTATGGTTTCAGGAAGACCAAACCTAGGTATTAACTCAGTGATCAGTTTCTTAGCTGTGGCTTTTGCTGTAGCTGATTTTACTGGATAACTTTCAGGCCAACCTGAGAATAAATCGATACACACGAGGACAAACTCAAAGGGGCCGCTCTTAGGCATTTGTATGTAGTCAATCTGCAGTCTCTGGAAGGGGTATTGGGCCCGAACCTGGTGTTTCCGTGGGGTTTTTACTCTCTGTCCTGGATTATTCAGGAGACAGATTTGGCAGGCTGCACAGTAGTTTCTCGCAGTACTACTGAATCCAGGGGCGAGCCATTCTTGGTTCACAATCCTATACATGGAATTGGAACTGACGTGCGTGGGTAGGTGAACTGCCGCTGCCATTGCTGGGTACAGAGAGGCAGGCAGGCATATTTTGCCCCCTTCCCTCCATACATTGTCAAGGTCTGGTGCTGCTCCCATGCTCCCATTCTGACCCACTTATCTTTCTCGCTCTCCCCTGCTTGCTCCTGTGACTTACTCAGCTGCTGCCATGTTGGTTCTGGGATACTCACCTCTACCGCTGCTAAGGTCTCAGGGCTTCCTTCCCCTAGAGCTGCCTGTTTTGCAGTCAAATCTGCAAATGCATTTCATTTTGCCTCAATTGTTTTTGCGCTCGTGTGTGCCGCTATCTTCATGATTGCCACTCGTTTAACCTTTTGAAGACTGTTCTAAAGCTTTTAATTCTGCTTCCTGTGCTGACATGTGGGCTGGTAAGGGCTGTGCTTAAATCACAATGTACAGTACAAATATGTTTTCATTGATGAATAAATGATGGTTATAAAACAAAAGAATGTCAGGTACCTCATTTCCTTTCTCACTAGTACTATTAGTACTCTCATTCCCCCTTGCCAAATCTGGTGACTGAAGAGGCAAAAAGGTGGCCAAATTTAAAGCTGTACAGCGCTGAAAAGTGACATTTGGAGGTAAGAGTAAAGTACACTGTAACCTTAATTGCCTAGCCATGGAAATGTGTTTGGGCTGTACCTGAGACAAGATTGCATGTATGTCATGTATGGTGTGTACTACAACTGGATTGTCTAGAACAATCTCTGATGACCTATCTATGATAATTGACACTGCTGCTACCGCCCGTACACAGGACGGTGAACCTCTGAACACTGGATCTAATGCTGCTGAAAAGTAAGCGACTGGTCTTTGTTTTACATGTGCCTGTGTCAGAACACCTGTGGCGTGTCCAGTGATCTCAGCAATATACAGATTAAATGTCTTAGTATCATCTGAAATGCCGATGGCCGGGGAAGAAATTAATAGCCTTTTCAAAGTGACAAACGACTCATAAGCTACTTCTGTAAGCATATACAGTACAATTTTCAAACAATCGTATAATGGCTGCATCAAAGCGCTAGCATGTGGTATCCACTGTCTACAATATAACACAATACCTAAAAACATACGCAATTGTTTGAAATTCCGTGGGGGTAACATTCCCTTTATCACTTGAAGCCTCTCCTCAATGAGATGTCTCATACCCTGTAATATACAATGTCCCAAAAAGATAACTTTTTCCTGACATACTTACAACTTTTTCTTGTTAACCTTGCAACCTTTTTCTGCTAAAAATCGTAACAAATTAAGGGTGGTGTGCAGGCTTTCAGTCTTTCACTTATCTGTGGAATTAATCCTTCCATAAACTGTCTATTGAAGGCTCGGATCGTGAATGGCAGAGCCAAATCCAATCCCTCATCTGCCGTCATACTTTCCATAGATAAGTAAAATTCCGATACAGTCTGTCCTGGCATTTGTTTCATGGGTGATATTGACCCCCCCCCCTTGCTGTTTTGCCTGACAGAAAACTTCTAATCTAGCAATAAAAGGGGCCCTTGAGTCTATGTGTCTGAGTGTCCTGTCTCTAAACTGCCATCCTTGTCAGCTCGGTCTGCAGGTCGGTCATGAACTGGTTAAACAGGGTCAGAGTCATTTCATGTCTGCATAAATCCTCCCCATTCTGCCAGGTTGCTTCATGTGTATTCATTAACTGTGTCACAAATCTATTAAAAGCAGCTGGCTTGGCTACCGGGTCTGGGGCGCTCTGTATTAATGCCATAAGAGTGTCTGCTGACCAAGGCTTCCAAGTCCTTATTTGCATCCTACGAGTAATAGTAGGTGTGGCGTGTGGATGGGCCGCTTGTCCAAATTCTGAATTATTTACCTGTACAATGCGTGTATCAGTGCGTATGGGGGCTACAGTTTCTGAATGAGGTTTTTTGTGCTCCACAATGCACACATTCTATTGCCCTCAAGTACAGGATATGTCTTGTGTGGTTTACGTTCTATGTCAGTATATGGGGGTGGGATGGCTGAGGTAAGATTATTTAAGCTTTCAACATTTTTTGTTCTTCTGTCTTTCATATCCCAACCATCACAATCTAGATTATATTTCCACCCCTCTTCTTTTGCTCTATTTAAGACCTTAATTAAGCATTGAACCTGACACATCCATTGCTTCTCTAACATCTCTCCTTGTCTGTCCCTTTTTATTTCACTCCATACATCCGGGTCTAAACCCGCTGCTGCTTTCACCTTAAATTTACGAAAGACATTCCTTTAAGTCCCGCGCTTCGTCTTCCCCACAGATGTTTTTAATTATCTGTGGCAACGTGTAATGTGCCACAATTCCCTGACGGGGTTTTGTGCTCCTCTGGCCCATTCTGACAGTCCAGCCTAGGTAGCGTGTGGGACACTTAGTGTACAATATAAAACACTCAACCAAGTTACACTAGTTCCTCGTTGCCTTTTCCTCCTAGGATGCCAGAATACTAAAAACCTCTCCTATATGAGATTCTTGAAACCGAATTACTTTATATGCTAGCCAACTGACAAAATATTGTGATCAGATTGACGGCTACAACATATACAAGCATTCCCTTGAGTGACCAGGTATCCGATTAGATCTCCGCGCTTATGGAGGCCTCATTACCCTCCCCGTATCTGGGAATCCCTCTCATACACTCTTATCCCTACTTTTTTTGGAGCAGACAGGCCTTATACCCGCAACCCGCCTATGGTTTATGAGTTAGATGTGAGGTTAAACACAAGTTCCCAATCATGTGAGGTAAGGGCGCACTCCGTTGCTTAGTTCGGCAATCCCCTTCTAACTCATACCATCCTTGACAAGGCTCATTCACTTTCTCAACAAGACAGACAAACAACAAACAACACATAATTCCAGCAATATAAACCACAATATGCAGTAGTTCTAGACTCACCACTACAGAGGCTGGTGTTTTAAAACCAGGAGAACCGTAACTGACAGAACGGATAGGCACAAATCAGGGGAGCACAGAGTATAAGAAAAATAAAGCTTTTTCTTACCTGCGCAGGTTTTTTGATCTGTGGTTCCCAGAATGCCTGTCCTTTTGTTCCGTCAGCGTAGCTCAGCCACCTCTTGTAGCGACTTGGTGGGTCCCTGCTTATTCGGGCGCCAAAAATGTTAGATGTGACTTTTAAATAAGTCACTTTATGTTTATATTGCTTTGTCAAATCTTAGCTCTTGAAAAGAAATAGACACGGAAACAGGTTTTCTGTATATCAATCTACGAGCCCTGGTGTCCCGTATTCATCTGAACTGTCTTGGTTTATTGAATATGTTTATAAGTTTTTGTTACATGACGTAAATATCGAAGTTCAATTTACATTTCAACTAATAAAAAAGGTGGTTTTGACAAATAATTCCTTATCAGCAATAAAAGGATACAATAAAAACAGTTTCATCGAGAATATGCGTCAGCAGGCAAAGGTTGAGTACATAGCAGCTGCAAAGCAGGCTAAGATTATTATTTTTCATAAACAGAATTACACGTAGTCATTAGACTTAAGTAACAACTCTGAATCAAATCCCTAACCCTATCACTATGAAAGAGTGGAGAAACTACCATACTTAATGTACAAATTTGAACATACTCATCGGTGTCGTGGAGAGAGTTTATCGGACTATGTTGTTCGGGTGGATCGAATCCTGCATCAAATCATTCTGAAAAAGGGGATTGATCCTAGGGAAGCGGACAGAGCCAGACTGGAAAGAATCCTGCAAGTGGCTAGGCCCAACCATCCAATTGTGCTTCGTCTACTACTGAAAGGAACTTGAGAGGTCCCTACTTACCCAGAGTTGATGAAATTGGTGAGAGAAGAAGAAGCCCTGTTGGACGAGAAAAATCAAGAGGCACGTGTTGTGGCGAAGTGCTCTCAGAAGGAAGAGAAAGTTGCGGCTCAGTCAGCTAAAGTGGATACCAGTGTGCCGGAAAGTGACGAGGAGTCAGAGTGGGGGGAGTGCCATAAGACTCCTGTGGCACAATCTGCACCCAAAGTTACCCCAGTTAAGTCGCCAGACAATGGAGCCCAAGTTCAAGAGCAGGTGCAACAATTTTTGATGCATGTTATGGAGGCTCAAGCCAAAGCACAGGCCGAAAAGGACCAGTATCCGGAAGTGTTTCAATTGTGGGGAGCCAGGACACTTCAAGGCGCAGTGCCCGCAGAAGGAAGGAAGTGCTGTATTGCTGGTGGAACTTATGAAAATATTTCAAAAATTGCTCCTAGATCAGAAGGTGGGAAACTTTCAGGGGTCTCAGTGAAGGAGCCAGCTAGGAACCCAGACAAATAACAGAGCTCCAGGATTGGAAAAAGGAGGAAGGCCAGAAAAAGGCCTCAGAAGAAAGGCCTGGCATAGACGCACTTGTTACCTTTGCAGTCAAGTAACCCGTCACCAGGGTCAGGGACCCGGGCACAGACGGTCAATGTCTTATCACCACCTAGGGCCACTGTTAGGTCCTCTGAGAATACACCAAAGAGAGATTGCAGACCCAACTCTACTAGAAACAACCTAGAGAGCTTCCCAGAGAGATTAGTGGGGCCATCTCCAATTGTGTCTGTACAAGTGGAGGGTATTTACACCAGGGCCTTGCTTGACACTGGAGCTCATGTCACGCTCTTATATCGAGACTTCTTTGACAAGTACCTGAGCCACATTCCTGCCCTTTGGGATTTTATAAGTTCAGATGCATGCCTCAGGGATTGTCACACATAGCCCATCCCCCCACAGTTAGAATCTTACTGGAGCTAAATGGTTTAGTGTACTTGACTTGAAGAGTGGGTACTATCAGATCCCCATGCATCCCGAAGATCGAGAAAAAAACTGCATTCATCTGCCCTTTGGGATTTTATGAGTTCAGTTGAATGCCTCAGGGATTGTCAGTGACCTTCCAGCGATTGATGGAAAGTTGGTGTATCTGGATGACATCATTATGTTTGGAAAGACATTAGAAGAGCATGAAGCCCGGTTAGAGAAGGTTTTTTCACGGCTCCATGAAGAAGGACACTGATCACAGCTCCCTGTAATCGGGAGCGGTGATCAGTGTCGTGTCACACTTAGCCCATCCCCCCCCCAGTTAGTGTCTTACTGGAGCTAAATGGTTTAGTGTACTCGACTTGAAGAGTGGGTACTATCAGATCCCCATGTATCCTGAAGATCGAAAAAAAACTGCATTCATCTGCCCTTTGGGATTTTATGAGTTCAGTTGAATGCCTCAGGGATTGTCAGTGACCTTCCAGCAATTGATGGAAAGTTGGTGTATCTGGATGACATCATTGTGTTTGGAAGGACATTAGAAGAGCATGAAGCCTGGTTAGAGAAGGTTTTTTTCTTGGCTCCATGAAGAAGGATTGAAACTGTCCTTGGAGAAGTGTCAGTTCTACAGAACCTCTGTTATGTATTTGGGTCATGTTGTCTCTGCTGGAGGGGTTGCCACGGACCTGAAGATGTTGGAGGCTGTTACATGGCCCAAGCCAAGGACTGTGACTGAATTAATATCTTTCTTGGGGTTCTACTCTTATTATCGGCGGTTTGTGGCAAACTTTGCCAAGATTGCTCGGCCCCTCAATGAACTGTGAACAAGTAGCCATGGGAGGAGAGGATGGATTCAAGGCAAAGAAGTCTGGTGGTCGCAGGAAAGGAGAATCACTACAAGATCAATGGATTCATCAGTGTGAAAAAGCATTTTGGCATTTAACCGATTGCTGACTGGCTCACGCCGATATACGTTGGCGGAAGGGCACGTACAGGCATATTAACGTACATGTACGTTGCCCCTTAAGAAGCAGCTCGGGGGCGCGCGCGCACCGCGAGCGTGATCGCGGGTCCCGCGGAATAGATGTCCGTGGGGATACCCGCGATCGTCTCACGGAGAGGAAGGACGGGGAAATGCTGATGTAAACAAGCATTTCCCTGTTCTGCCTATTGACAGGACACTGATTACAGCTCCCTGTAATCGGGAGCGGTGATCAGTATCGTGTCACACATAGCCCATCCCCCCACAGTTAGAATCACTCCCTAGGACACACTTAACTCCTACAGCGCCCCCTAATGGTTAACCCCTTCACTGCCAGTCACATTGATTACACAGTAATCAATGCATTTTTAATTGCACTGCTGTATAAATGTGAATGGTCCCAAAATAGCGCCAAAAGTGTCCGATCTGTCTGCCATAATGTCGCAGTCACGATAAAAATTGCTGATCGCCGCCATTACTAGAAAAGAAAATTATTAATAAAAATGCCATAAAACTATCCCCTATTTTATAGATGCTATAACTTTTGCGCAAACCTATCAAACGCTTATTGCGATTTTTTTTTTTTACCAAAAATATGTAGAAGAATACGTATCAGCCTAAACTGAGGGAAAAAATGTTTTTTTTGGGGATATTTATTATAAGAAAAAGTAAAAAAAAATTAGTTTTTTTCAAATTTGTCGCTATTTTTTTGTTTATATCGCAAAAAATAAAAACCGTAGAGGTGATCAAATACCACCAAAAGAAAGCTCTATTTGTGGGGAAAAAAGGACGTCAATTTTGTTTGGGAGCCACGTCGCACGACCGCGCAATTGTCAGTTAAAGAGATGCAGTGCCGAATCGCAGAAAGCGCTCTGGTCTTTTGCGAGCCAAATGGTCTGGGACTTAAGTGGTTAAAGAAGAGTCTCACTGAGGCCCTGGTCTTGGCTTATGCTGACCCTGGCAAGCCTTATGAACTTCCTGTGGATGCCAGTAGAGATGGTCTGGGAGGAGTTCTCTATGTGAGTCATAGCCTTACCCCGTCCGAAAGAAACTACCCAGTTCACAAGCTGGAGTTCCTGGCTCTAAAAATGGGCAGTAGTAGACAAACTGAAGGATTACTTGTATGGAGCTAAGTTTGTAGTAAAGACAGATAATAATCCCTTAACCCAGGGCTCGACAAACACCAGGCGCCAGGTCGCCATGGGGGCCAGAAACCGCACCCTGGCGCCTAGGCTGCCACCAGCACACTCACTGCAACTTCCGATGCCCCAGACATGCAGTGCAATGATATTTAACACTGACCGCCGTTCCTCCTCCCTTCTCCACACTCAGCGCGGCGCTTGATGCTTGCCAGAGTAGCTGAGTGTGTGAAACTAACACGTAACTGAGAGAGGAGAGAGAGAGGATCTGTCAGAATTGAGCTTGATGTTGGGGTGGGCGGGACCCGGCTGGGGTGGACGGGACCCAGCAGCTCAATTCTGACAGCTCCTCTCTGTTACTTGTCAGTTTCACACAGTGTTACACTCGGTTCAGTGTGAAACCTGCCAGTGCCACCCGCCAGTGCCAATCAGTGCCATCTGTCAGTGCCAACAAGTGCCATGTGCCAGTGATAACCAGTGCCACCTGCCACCGCAAACCAGTGCAACTGCCAATCAGTGCCACCTGCCAGTGCCAACCAGTGCCACCGCCAATCAGTGCCACCTGCCAGTGCCACCACCAATCAGTGCCACCTGCCACTGCCAATCAGTGCCATGTGCCAGTGCCACCTACCAGTGCCAACCAATGCCACCTGCCAGTGCCAACCAGTGCCATCTGTCAGTTTCAAACCAGTGCCACCAACCAGTGCCACGTGACAACCAGTGCCATCTGTCAATTCCAAACCAGTGCCACCTGCCAGTGCCAATCAGTGCCACCTGCCAGTATCACCTGCCACCGCCTACCAGTGCCACCTGCCACCTCCAACCAGTGCCACTGCCAATCAGTGCCACCTGCCAGTGCCAACCAGTGCCACCTGTCAGTGCCAACCAGTGCCTGCCAGTGCCACTGTCAATCAGTGAAACCTGCCAGTGCCAACGCCAATCAGTGCGACCTGCCAGTGCCAATAGTACCACCTGCCAGTGCCACCTGCCAGTGCCAACCAGTGCCACTGCCAACCAGTGCCACTGCCAGTCAGTGCCACCTGCCAGTGCCATCTGTCAGTGCCAATCAGTGCCACTACCAACCAGTGCCACATGCCAGCGCCACCTACCAGTGCCAACCAATGCCACCTGCCAGTGCCAGCTAGTGCCATTTGTCAGTTCCAAACCAGTGCCACCAACCAGTGCCAACCAGTGCGACCTGCCAGTGCCATCTGTCAGTTCCAAACCAGTGCCACCAACCAGTGCCATCTGCCAGTGCCAACCAGTGCCATCTGCCCATGCCAATCAGTGCCATCTGTCAGTTCCAAACCAGTGCCACCAACCAGTGCCACCTGCCAGTGCCAGCCAGTGCCACCTGCCAGTGCCAACCAGTGCCACCTGCCAGAGCCAACCAGTGCCATCTGTTGCCAGCCTTACTCTTTCTGGCCAGCCCATATCCCTGATGTAACAGCCTTACATTGGAGTTATTGACTGGGTGCTCTGTTGTGAGTTAGGGTTAGTGGGCGAAAATTACTGGCCTTACCCCGGGAGCTGACAATCCATACCACTATAAAAAAAAACTGGCTCCTAACTTTTTCAACTGGCTCCTAGATTCAAAGCAAATTTGTCAAGCCCTGCCTTAACCTACCTTCTGACTTCAGCCAAATTGGATGTGACAGGACACAGATGGCTGACCGCCTTGGCTGGATTCAAATTCAGTTTAAAGTACCGACCTGGGGCAGGAAATCGAGATGCAGATGCCTTATCGCACAGACCTCATAGAAGGGAGGAAGAGTCGGGGGATTGGACCCATGTGACTGCAGAAGGTGTGCAGTCCTTGTGCCAAGGCATGGCTCGGAAGATGAAGGGAGGTGTTGCCGCCAAATCTATTGGAGTGCACCCCTCTGGGATACTAAGACGCTACTGTTGGCTGATGCAAGTCCGAGGTGAGGGCCTTCCTCAGTTGTCCAAAAGAGATTTAAGAAGGGACCAGGATCTTCAATGTCATCTGGCTATTTAAGCCCTGAACAAGCAGGTCCCTGGATTACTGTTGAAGAGTCTTGTGAATGGAGCAAAGGTTCTACATCGGGAATGGAACAGATTGCAGTTAAGGGATGAAGTATTGTATAGGCGAGGTCCTTCAGAAGATGGGGAGGAGAGATGGCAGTTATTCCTTCCTGAGAAACATCGTTCAACCATCCTGACCTCTTTGCACGATGACCATGGGCATTAAGGAACAGAAAGGACTTTTCGCCAAATTAGAGATTCTATTGGCCCAATATGAGAGGGGAGATAGAAAGCTATTGTCACTCCTGATTAGCATGTATCCAGCGTAAGACATTACCAGTTAGGGCTGCTCCTATAGCACATTTGCAGAGCCAAGAGCCTTTAGAGTTGGTTTGCATTGACTTCCTGTGCCTGGAACCTGATACAGGTGGAAGAAATAACATCCTGGTGTTGACTGACGATTTCACCCGCTATGCACAGGCCTATCCCACTAAAGATCAGAAGGTGACCACTGTGGCTAAGGTCCTAGTTAAAAAGTTTTTCGTGCATTATGGGCTGCCTGTCAGAATCCACTCCGATCAAGGAAGAGACTTTGAGAGTCGGTTAGTCCACCAGCTGTGCACCTTGCTAGGCATAAAGAAATCTCGGGCCACGCCTTACCACCCACAAGGGGATCCTCAGCCTGAGAGGTTTAACCGAACTTTGTTGAATATGTTGGGGATTCTGCCCCCCGGAGAAGAAACAGCACTGGGGAAATCATATTGCTGCTGTGGTACATGCTTACAACAGTTCTGTGAGTGACGCCACTGGTTATTCTCCATACCGCCTCATGTTTGGGAGAGAAGCTCGCCTTCCTGTTGACTTCGTTTTTGGCACTTCCATTGACAATACTTCTTTGACCTCTCACAGAGGTTATGTTGAAAGGCTACGGAAGAACCTGCAGCAAGCATATGAGAAAGCTATGGAACATACAGTCAGGTCCATAAATATTGGGACATCGACACAATTCTAATCTTTTTGGCTCTATACACAACCACAATGGATTTGAAATGAAATGAACAAGATGTGCTTTAACTGCAGACTTTCAGCTTTAATTTGAGGGTGTTTACATCCAAATCAGGTGAACAGTGTAGGAATTACAACAGTTTGTATATGTGCCTCCCACTTTTTAAGGGACCAAAAGTAATGGGACAATTGGCTGCTCAGCTGTTCCATGGCCAGGTGTGTGTTAATCCCTCATTATCCTATTTACAAGGAGCAGATAAAAGGTCCAGAGTTCATTTCACGTGCGCTATTTGCATTTGGAATCTGTTGCTGTCAACTCTCAATATGAGTCCAAAGAGCTGTCACTATCAGTGAAGCAAGCCATCATTGGGCTGAAAAAACAAAACAAACCCATCAGAGAGATAACAAAAACATTAGATGTGGCCAAATCAACTGTTTGGAACATCCTTAAAAAGAAAGAACACACCGGTGAGCTCAGCAACACAAAAAGACCCGGAAGACCACGGAAAACAACTGTGGTGGATGACCGAAGAATTCTTTCCCTGGTGAAGAAAACACCCTTCACAACAGTTGGCCAGATCAAGAACACTCTCCAGGAGGTAGGTGTATGTGTGTCAAAGTCAACAATCAAGAGGAGACTTCACCAGAGTGAATACAGAGGGTTCACCACAAGATGTAAACCATTGGTGAGCCTCAAAAACAGGAAGGCCAGATTAGAGTTTGCCAAACAACATCTAAAAAAGCCTTCACAATTCTGGAACAACATCCTATGGACAGATGAGACCAAGATCAACTTGTACCAGAGTGATGTGAAGAGAAGAGTATGGAGAAGGAAAGGAACTGCTCATGATCCAAAGCATACCACCTCATCAGTGAAGCATGGTGGTGGTAGTGTCATGGCGTGGGCATGTATGGCTGCCAATGGAAATGGTTCTCTTGTATTTATTGATGATGTGACTGCTGACAAAAGCAGCAGGATGAATTCTGAAGTGTTTCGGGCAATATTATCTGCTCATATTCAGCAAAATGCTTCAGAACTCATTGGACGGCGCTTCACAGTGCAGATGGACAATGACCCAAAGCATACTGCGAAAGCAACCAAAGAGTTTTTTAAGGGAAAGAAGTGGAATGTTATGCAATGGCAATCACCTGACCTGAATTCGATTGAGCATGCATTTCACTTGCTGAAGGCAAAACTGAAGGGAAAATGCCCCAAGAACAAGCAGGAACTGAAGACAGTTGCAGTAGAGGCCTGGCAGAGCATCACCAGGGATGAAACCCAGCGTCTGGTGATGTCTAAGCGTTCCGGACTTCAGGCTGTAATTGACTGCAAAGGATTTGCAACCAAGTATTAAAAAGTGAAAGTTTGATGGATGATTGTTAATCTGTCCCATTACTTTTGGTCCCTTAAAAAGTGGGAGGCACATATACAAACTGTTGTAATTCCTACACCGTTCATCTGATTTGGATGTAAATACCCTCAAATTAAAGCTGAAAGTCTGCAGTTAAAGCACATCTTGTTTGTTTCATTTCAAATCCATTGTGGTGGTGTATAGACCCAAAAAGATTAGAATTGTATCGATGTCCCAATATTTATGGACCTGACTGTATCTCCAGCCCATCAGAGTACCTGTCTCCAGCCCATCAGAGTACCCGAGTACCTGTCTCCAGCCCATCAGAGTACCCGAGTACCTGTCTCCAGTCCATTACAGTACTCGAGTACCTATCTGCAGCCCATCAGAGTACCTGTCACCAGCCCATCACAGTACCCGAGTACCTGTCTCCAGCCCATTAAAGTAACCGAGTACCTATCTGTAGCCCATAACAGTACCCGTCTCCAGCCCATTAAAGTAACCGAGTACCTATCTGTAGCCCATCAGAGTACCTGAGTACCTATCTGCAGCCCATCAGAGTACCCGAGTACCTGTCTCCAGCCCAGAGTACCTATCTGCAGCCCATCAGAGTACCTGAGTACCTATCTGCAGCTCATCAGAGTACCGGTCTCCAGCCCATAAGAGTACTCAAGTACCTATCTGCAGCCCATCAGAGTACCCGAGTACCTGTCACCAGCCCATCAGAGTACCCAAGTACCTGTCTCCAGTCCATCAGAGTACCCGAGTACCTGTCTTCAGCCCATTAAAGTAACCGAGTACCTATCTGCAGCCAATCAGAGTACCTGAGTACCTGTCTCCAGCCCAGAGTACCCATCTGCAGCCCATCAGAGTACCTGAGTACCTATCTGCAGCCCATCAGAGTAACTGTCTCCAGCCGGTCAGAGTACCCAAGTACCTGTCTCCAGCCCATCAGCGTACCCAAGTACCTGTCTCCAGCCCATCAGAGTACCCAAGTACCTGTCTCCAGCCCATCAGAGTACCCAAGTACCTGTCTCTAGCCCATTAAAGTAACCAAGTACCTATCTGCAGCCCATCAGAGTACCCGAGTACCTATCTGCAGCCCATCAGAGTACCCGAGTACCTATCTGCAACCCATCAGAGTACCTGAGTACCTATCTACAGCCCATCAGAGTACCTGTCTCAAGCCCATCAAAGTACTCGAGTACCTATCTGCAGCCCATCAGAGTACCCGAGTACCTGTCACCAGCCCATGTCTCATAGAATGTATGTCGGGGTGTTTGCTTTCCAAAATGGGGTCATTTTGTGGGTAATTCCATTGTCCTGGTGCTCCAGGGCCTTCAAGGGTGTGATAGGTGATCAGGAAATTAGATGTGTAATTTATGCTCCTAGAACGCCTGACGGTGCTCCCTGCATGTTGGACCTCTCTATGTGGTCAGGCTGTTAAAAAGTCTCACACATGTAGTATCGCCATACTCAGGAGGAGTAGAATGTATGTTGGGGTGTAATTGGAAGTATGCATATGCTGTGTGTGAGAAATAACTTGTTATTATGACAATTTTGTGTAAAAAAAATAATTTCTTCATTTTCCCAAGAATTGTGGGAAAAAATTACAACTTCAAAAAAAATCACCATGCCTCTTACTAAATACCTTGGACTGTCTACTTTCCAAAAAGGGGTATTTGTACTGTCCTGACATTTCAGGGGCTCAAGATAGGCCACCAGTACATCAGGTGTGATCAATTTTTAATGATTGGCACCATAGCTTGTAGACTCTCTAACTTTCACACAGACCAAATAATATCCACTAATTTGGGTAATTTTTACCAAATATATGTAGAAGTATAAATTTTGGCCCAAATGTATGAACAAAAATGACTTATTTGCAAACTTTTATATAGAAACACCACCGGCCAGGGTTGTCGGGAAGAGGCCCTTGTCCCCATCAACATGGGGGACAAAGTGCTTTGGGGTGGGGGGTGCAGAGACCCCCTGCCTCAAAGTACCCACCCCTCCATGTTGAGGGCATGTGGCCTGGTATGGTTGGGGGGGGGGGGGCCTACGCATTCCTACGGGGCTGCATGCGTGGGTAAGGGTCTAATATGGTCTTGGGGGGGGACCCCACGCCGTATTTTTTCTGAATTTTTTTTAGCCAGCAATTTTTTCTTTACATTCAGCTGTCAGCGGGGAAGCCCACTGACAGCTGATGACTCATCGTTTGTTAAGGACCCGGTGTCCGGCTTCCCGACCCGCTCATTAGCAACCAGCTATATAGTGAATGTAAAAAAAAAAAAAAGCACAAATGGCAAATTGTGGTTACAAAAACGTAGAACGCACTGCAGAAATGCTCAAGAGCCACATGCATAGATGTGATTGAGCCTAAGACCTCTTTCACACTGGGGCGCTTTGCAGGCGATACAGCAATAAATATAACGCCTGCAAAGCGCCCTGAAAGAGCCGCTGCTGTGTCTCCAATGTGAAAGCCCCGAGAGCTTTCACACTGGAGCGGTGCGCTGGCAGGACGCTAAAAAAAACTCCTGCTAGCAGCATCTTTGGAGCCGTGTGTATACCGCTCCTGCCCATTGAAATCAATGGGCAGCGTGGCTACACAGTCAGCAAAGCGCTGCTGCAGCGCTTTTGCGGGTGGTTTTAACCCTTTCTTGGCCGCTAGCGGGGGGTAAAAGCACTCTGCTAGTGGCACAAAATTGACGGTAAAGCGCCGCTAAAAATAGCAGCGCTTTACCGCCAGCGCACCCACCGCCCCAGTGTGAAAGTAGCCTTACAGTGCTCCAGTCCAATGCAGGAAAAATACAGCATGTTCTACTTTTTTTTTTTTCTGGAACTGCAAGCACTGGTGTGAACTATGCCATTGGAAACCATATAACCTACTTTCCATGTGTTTTTGATGCAGAAAAAAATGCACTGGACTGCATGTGGTATAAACGGGTCCTAAACGTTTTTTTTATTTAACTGGCCAGAATAAATTGATAATGAAATAAACGCCCAGAGACTTGACGCTCCTGTTTGCAAAAACGCGGCTGGCAATAATTTTTTCCTGCTAGGAGGAAATCATTTCCAAATCCCCCAATGTGCATGAAGCCTAATCCATTAGACTGGGCTCTGTGCTTCCATTTCAGGTAAGCCCGGTACCTGGGCACAGAGGAGCCCACCCCTCGCCTGACTCCCGTCTATACCCGCTAAGAATAAGTCATTCAATGGAGCAGATAGCCCCGCCCCCGGCCCTCTGATTGGCCGCCGTAGACTAGACTCTGCGTCTGACAATCGCTCCGATGATTGACTTGCGGCTTTTTATTGGCGATCCTCTCCTGTGACGTCCTGACAGCTGTTTTCCGGTTCCGGTTGGGAACGGCCCGGTTCGGTTCGGCTGCGGATGGCAGACTCCGGGCTGGCGGCTGGAAAAGACCGGAACCGGAACCAGCACCGGGTGAGATTTGGAATGTCTGTTTGTTTTGGAGGAGCGCGATGGACACACATATGTATTGTGTCTGCAGTGTGGGGATGGGTCCATAGAGATCTACTTCTCACATCTGGGGGAGAAAAGGGGACAGAGCGATATGTGACTCTACTGAGGAGCGTGTGACCCTGCATGTCATCTCACCCCCATATCTCTTCTTCCAATCACAACCCCCCCCCCCCATGTCATCCTCCATTCACAACTCCCCCCTCCTCATGTCCATTCTCCATTCACAACTCCCCCCCCCTCCTCATGTCATCCTCCATTCACAACTCCCCCCCTCCTCATGTCATTCTCCATTCACAACCCCCCCCCCCCCCCCATGTCATCCTCCATTCACAACTCCCCCCCTCCTCATGTCATTCTCCATTCCACAACTCCCCCCCCCTCCTCATGTCATCCTCCATTCACAACTCCCCCCCTCTCATGTCATTCTCATTCACAACCCCCCCCCCCCATGTCATCCTCCATTCCACAACTCCCCCCCTCCTCATGTCATTCTCCATTCACAACTCCCCCCCTCCTCATGTCATCCTCCATTCACAACTCCCCCCCCCCCTCATGTCATTCTCCATTCACAACTCCCCCCCCCTCCTCATGTCATCCTCCATTCACAACTCCCCCCTCCTCATGTCATTCTCCATTCACAACCCCCCCCCCATGTCATCCTCCATTCACAACTCCCCCCCTCCTCATGTCATTCTCCATTCACAACTCCCCCCCCCTCCTCATGTCATCCTCCATTCACAACTCCCCCCCTCCTCATGTCATTCTCCATTCAACAACCCCCCCCCCCCCATGTCATCCTCCATTCACAACTCCCCCCTCCTCATGTCATTCTCCATTCACAACTCCCCCCTCCTCATGTCATCCTCCATTCACAACTCCCCCCCCCCCCCTCATGTCATTCTCCATTCACAACTCCCCCCCCTCCTCATGTCATCCTCCATTCACAACTCCCCCCCTCCTCATGTCATTCTCCATTCACAACCCCCCCCCCCCCATGTCATCCTCCATTCACAACTCCCCCCTCCTCATGTCATTCTCCATTCACTACTCCCCCCTCCTCATGTCATCCTCCATTCACAACTCCCCCCTCCTCATGTCATTCTCCATTCACAACCCCCCCCCCCATGTCATCCTCCATTCACAACTCCCCCCCTCCTCATGTCATTCTCCATTCACAACTCCCCCCCTCCTCATGTCATCCTCCATTCACAACTCCCCCCCCCCCCCTCATTTCATCCTCCATTCACAACTCCCCCCTCTCTCATGTCATTCTCCATTCACAACTCCCCCCCCCCCCCCCCCATGTCATTCTCCATTCACAACCCCCCCCATGTCATTCTCCATTCACAACTCCCCCCCATGTCATTCTCCATTCACAACTCCCCCCCCCCTGTCATCCTCCATTCACAACTCCCCCCCCCCCTCATTTCATCCTCCATTCACAACTCCCCCCCCCCTCATTTCATCCTCCATTCACAATCCCCCCCTCCTCATGTCATCTCCATTCACACCCCCCCCCATGTCATCCTCCATTCACAACTCCCCCCCTCCTCATGTCATTCTCCATTCTCAACTCCCCCCCCTCCTCATGTCATTCTCCATTCACAACTCCCCCCCTCCTCATGTCATCCTCCATTCACAACTCCCCCCCCCCCCTCATTTCATCCTCCATTCACACTCCCCCCCTCCTCATGTCATTCTCCATTCACAACTCCCCCCCCCCCCATGTCATTCTCCATTCACAACCCCCCCCCATGTCATTCTCCATCCACACTCCCCCCCCCCATGTCATTCTCCATTCACAACTCCCCCCTGTCATCCTCCATTCACAAACTCCCCCCCCCCCCTCATTCATCCTCCATTCACAACTCCCCCCTCCTCATGTCATTCTCCATTCACAACTCCCCCCCCCCCTGTCATCCTCCATTCACACTCCCCCCCCCCTCATTTCATCCTCCATTTCACAACTCCCCCCCCCTCAGTTCATCCTCCATTCACAACTCCCCCCCTCCTCATGTCATCCTCCATTCACAACTCCCCCCCCCCTCATTTCATCCTCCATTCACACTCCCCCCTCCTCATTTCATCCTCCATTCACAACTCCCCCCCCCCTCATTTCATCCTCCATTCACAACTCCCCCCCTCCTCATGTCATTCTCCATCACAACTCCCCCCCCTCCTCATGTCATCCTCCATTCACAACTCCCCCCCTCCTCATGTCATTCTCCATTCACAACCCCCCCCCCATGTCATCCTCCATTCACAACTCCCCCCCTCCTCATGTCATTCTCCATTCACAACTCCCCCCCCTCCTCATGTCATTCTCCATTCACAACTCCCCCCCTCCTCATGTCATCCTCCATTCACAACTCCCCCCCCCCTCATTTCATCCTCCATTCACAACTCCCCCCCTCCTCATGTCATTCTCCATTCACAACTCCCCCCCCCATGTCATTCTCCATTCACAACCCCCCCCCATGTCATTCTCCATTCACAACCCCCCCCATGTCATTCTCCATTCACAACTCCCCCCCCATGTCATTCTCCATTCACAACTCCCCCCCCCCCCTGTCATCCTCCATTCACAACTCCCCCCCCCCTCATTTCATCCTCCATTCCAACTCCCCCCCCCCTCATTTCATCCTCCATTCACAACTCCCCCCCTCCTCATGTCATTCTCCATTCACAACTCCCCCCCCTCCTCATGTCATCCTCCATTCACAACTCCCCCCCTCCTCATGTCATTCTCCATTCACAACTCCCCCCCTCCTCATGTCATTCTCCATTCACAACTCCCCCCCTCCTCATGTCATTCTCCATTCACAACTCCCCCCCTCCTCATGTCATCCTCCATTCACAACTCCCCCCCCTCCTCATTTCATCCTCCATTCACAACTCCCCCCCTCCTCATGTCATTCTCCATTCACAACTCCCCCCCCCATGTCATTCTCCATTCACAACCCCCCCCATGTCATTCTCCATTCACAACTCCCCCCCCCCCCATGTCATTCTCCATTCACAACTCCCCCCCCCTGTCATCCTCCATTCACAACTCCCCCCCCCCTCATTTCATCCTCCATTCACAACTCCCCCCCCCTCATTTCATCCTCCATTCACAACTCCCCCCTCCTCATGTCATTCTCCATTCACAACTCCCCCCCCCTGTCATCCTCCATTCACAACTCCCCCCCCCCCCCTCATTTCATCCTCCATTCACAACTCCCCCCCCTCATTTCATCCTCCATTCACAACTCCCCCCCTCCTCATGTCATCCTCCATTCACAACTCCCCCCCCCCTCATTTCATCCTCCATTCACAACTCCCCCCTCCTCATGTCATTCTCCATTCACAACTCCCCCCCCCATGTCATTCTCCATTCACAACCCCCCCCCCATGTCATTCTCCATTCACAACTCCCCCCCCCCATGTCATTCTCCATTCACAACTCCCCCCCCCCCTGTCATCCTCCATTCACAACTCCCCCCCCCTCATTTCATCCTCCATTCACAACTCCCCCCCCCTCATTTCATCCTCCATTCACAACTCCCCCCCCTCATTTCATCCTCCATTCACAACTCCCCCCCCATGTCATTCTTCATTCACAACTCCCCCCCCCATGTCATTCTCCATTCACAACTCCCCCTCCTGTCATCCTCCATTCACAACTCCCCCTCCTGTCATCCTCCATTCACAACTCCCCCTCCTGTCATCCTCCATTCACAACTCCCCCTCCTGTCATCCTCCATTCACAACTCCCCCTCCTGTCATCCTCCATTCACAACTCCCCCTCCTGTCATCCTCCATTCACAACTCCCCCTCCTGTCATCCTCCATTCACAACTCCCCCTCCTGTCATCCTCCATTCACAACTCCCCCTCCTGTCATCCTCCATTCACAACTCCCCCTCTGTCATCCTCCATTCACAACTCCCCCTCCTGTCATCCTCCATTCACAACTCCCCCTCCTGTCATCCTCCATTCACAACTCCCCCTCCTGTCCATCCTCCATTCACAACTCCCCCTCCTGTCATCCTCCATTCACAACTCCCCCTCCTGTCATCCTCCATTCACAACTCCCCCTCCTGTCATCCTCCATTCACAACTCCCCCTCCTGTCATCCTCCATTCACAACTCCCCCTCCTGTCATCCTCCATTCACAACTCCCCCTCCTGTCATCCTCCATTCACAACTCCCCCTCCTGTCATCCTCCATTCACAACTCCCCCTCCTGTCATCCTCCATTCACAACTCCCCCCTCCTGTCATCCTCCATTCACAACTCCCCCTCCTGTCATCCTCCATTCACAACTCCCCCTCAGGTCATCCTCCATTCACAACTCCCCCTCAGGTCATCCTCCATTCACAACTCCCCCTCAGGTCATCCTCCATTCACAACTCCCCCCCCCCCCATTTCATCCTCCATTCACAACTCCCCCTCATGTCATTCTCCATTCACAACTCCCCCCCCCCCCCCCCATTTCATCCTCCATTCGCAACCCCCCCCCTCAGGTCATCCTCCATTCACAGCTCCCCCCTCCTCATGTCATTCTCCATTCACAACTCCCCCCCCCCATGTCATTCTCCATTCACAACTCCCCTCCTCCTCATGTCATTCTCCATTCACACCTCCCCCCCCTCCTCATGTCATTCTCCATTCACACCTCCCCCCCCTCCTCATGTCATTCTCCATTCACAACTCCCCCCTCCTCATGTCATTCTCCATTCACAACTCCCCCCCCCTCATGTCATTCTCCATTCACAACCCCCCCTCCTCATGTCATTCTCCATTCACAACTCCCCCCCTCCTCATGTCATTCTCCATTCACAACTCCCCCCCCCCTCATGTCATTCTCCATTCACAACTCCCCCCCCTCATGTCATTCTCCATTCACAACCCCCCCTCATGTCATTCTCCATTCACAACTCCCCCCCTCCTCATGTCATTCTCCATTCACAACTCCCCCCCCTCATGTCATTCTCCATTCACAACTCCCCCCCTCATGTCATCCTCCATTCACAACTCCCCCTCAGGTCATCCTCCATTCACAACTCCCCCCCCCATTTCATCCTCCATTCACAACTCCCCCTCAGGTCATCCTCCATTCACAACTCCCCCCCCTCATGTCATCCTCCATTCACAACTCCCCCCCCTCATTTCATCCTCCATTCACAACTCCCCCCCCTCATGTCATCCTCCATTCACAACTCCCCCCCCTCATGTCATTCTCCATTCACAACCCCCCCCCCTCATTTCATCCTCCATTCACAACTCCCCCCCCCATGTCATTCTCCATTCACAACCCCCCCCCCCCAATGTCATTCTCCATTCACAACTCCCCCCCCATGTCATTCTCCATTCACAACTCCCCCCCCCCTGTCATCCTCCATTCACAACTCCCCCCCCCCTCATTTCATCCTCCATTCACAACTCCCCCCCTCCTCATGTCATTCTCCATTCACAACTCCCCCCCCCCCTCATTTCATCCTCCATTCACAACTCCCCCCCCATGTCATTCTCCATTCACAACTCCCCCCCTCCTCATGTCATTCTCCATTCACAACTCCCCCCCCCCTCATTTCATCCTCCATTCACAACTCCCCCCCCATGTCATTCTCCATTCACAACTCCCCCGCCCCTCATGTCATTCTCCATTCACAACCCCCCCCCCTCATTTCATCCTCCATTCACAACTCCCCCCCCATGTCATTCTCCATTCACAACCCCCCCCCCATGTCATTCTCCATTCACAACTCCCCCCTCCTCATGTCATTCTCCATTCACAACTCCCCCCCCTCATGTCATTCTCCATTCACAACTCCCCCCCCCTCATGTCATTCTCCATTCACACCCCCCCTGTCATCCTCCATTCACAACTCCCCCCCCCTCATTTCATCCTCCATTCACAACTCCCCCCCCATGTCATTCTTCATTCACAACTCCCCCCCCCATGTCATTCTCCATTCACAACTCCCCCTCCTGTCATCCTCCATTCACAACTCCCCCTCCTGTCATCCTCCATTCACAACTCCCCCTCCTGTCATCCTCCATTCACAACTCCCCCTCCTGTCATCCTCCATTCACAACTCCCCCTCCTGTCATCCTCCATTCACAACTCCCCCTCCTGTCATCCTCCATTCACAACTCCCCCTCCTGTCATCCTCCATTCACAACTCCCCCTCCTGTCATCCTCCATTCACAACTCCCCCTCCTGTCATCCTCCATTCACAACTCCCCCTCCTGTCATCCTCCATTCACAACTCCCCCTCCTGTCATCCTCCATTCACAACTCCCCCTCCTGTCATCCTCCATTCACAACTCCCCCTCCTGTCATCCTCCATTCACAACTCCCCCTCCTGTCATCCTCCATTCACAACTCCCCCTCCTGTCATCCTCCATTCACAACTCCCCCTCCTGTCATCCTCCATTCACAACTCCCCCTCCTGTCATCCTCCATTCACAACTCCCCCTCCTGTCATCCTCCATTCACAACTCCCCCTCAGGTCATCCTCCATTCACAACTCCCCCCCCCCATTTCATCCTCCATTCACAACTCCCCCTCAGGTCATCCTCCATTCACAACTCCCCCCCCCATTTCATCCTCCATTCGCAACCCCCCCCTCAGGTCATCCTCCATTCACAGCTCCCCCCTCCTCATGTCATTCTCCATTCACAACTCCCCCCCCTCATGTCATTCTCCATTCACAACTCCCCCCCTCATGTCATTCTCCATTCACAACTCCCCCCCCTCATGTCATTCTCCATTCACAACTCCCCCCCTCCTCATGTCATTCTCCATTCACAACTCCCCCCCCCCTTATGTCATTCTCCATTCACAACTCC
>JBBDGP010004599.1:255000-332742 GCA_037952835.1 Lithobates septentrionalis | reverse complement strand
AAACGAGACCCCAATATCCCCCCCGAATACACACGTCTGGCTCAGACTTTGGACTTGAACCGGCGCCGGTAATCATCTCGTTATACAGTCAAAGCAGCAGGAATGAGAATCCGTCTGCCGCCCCCTCCGTCACCATCATCTGAAATTCACTTTGAGATGATTTTTATTTTCAAGATTTCCAGCAGAAAGGAAGGAAGAAAAAAAAGAACATTTTTGGCAGGAAATCTATTTTGCAGACCTAAAATTCACCTTCCGCCGTCTCGCGGGAGGAAGAATGTTCCGGATGGCGAGGAGACGTGAAAAGGATGATATAGAGAGGCGTGCTGAGCAGATGGTCGGGGTGGCCTCATTAGTCCGTGTTTACACGGTGCCGCTTTTATTTTTGTATCGCATTTGAAATTTTATTTGCGAGCGGCGATTCCGCACATCCCTAAGCGCCGCAGAGTCCTGGAGGGGCCGCCATGCCGATAGGCAGAGCAAAAGGTGATGGAGGTGGGCAGAGAAGCCGGCAGCGCTGGCATCACTACAAAGGGGCACCGCGGGCAGACGTGGGTGAAGGGAGGGACCAGCTGGGCGGGAAATACCGAAACTACTAAAACTACTAAAACTACTAACGTAACTACTACAGGCCAATCGCTGACGAGGGACCTGGAATGGAAGCCGCTCAGATGTAGACGCGTGCGCTTCGTTTCGTTCTGAATTAAAATTCGGACGAATTTTCGGATGTGTCCGAATTTCCGAATTAGAATAGTACCGAATTTAAAACAAATTTGAAAAATAACGAAAAAAAAAAATGGACAAAAATCAAATTTGAATCGTTTTGGAATACTTTTCGGGCTCAATTAGTTTTCAAATTCGAATTTCAAAACTTTTAGAATTCAAATAGTTTTCCAATTTTCAAAGAGAATAAAATAGAATAGAGAATAAAGGAATAGAATAGAAAAAAGAAAAAAATGTTATTCCCTTTGGAAGTTGGAAAACTTTTCGAATCGATCCGAAAAATTGGAATTGATTCGAAATCGTTTCGAAAACGAATAAACAAAACGAATTCCGCAAACGAATTAAACAAATTTAACTAAACAAATTCATGTTATTACCGAATAGACATGTGCACAACCAAAAAAATTCGTTTATTTTCGTTTTCGTTTCATTAGTTTATTATTTTTTTCGTTTTTCGGGTCATTCGTTATGATCGCGATTCGTAAATTCGTTCATTCGTAAATTCGTAAATGCGTTCATTCGTTCATTCGTAATTCGAACATTCGTTCATTCGTTCATTCGTACATTTTTACATTTGTACATTCGTAAATTCATACATTCGTAAAATCGTACATTTGTAAATTAGAAAATTCGGAAATTTGTAAATTCGAAGTTTGAAAATCCAAAAACCCGAAAATTCAAAAATCTGAAATAGTAACTAACTATTAAATTATAAGTATTGTATTTTCCTTTCAAACTTGACTGTCAGTGAACGTAACAAATACAAATTTAACCGAAGTTACGAATTATCCAAAACGAATGCTGCATCTAAACAAATGGAACGGAACAAATTAATAATCAATAATAATAATAAAACGTTGTTATTATTATTATTGTTATTTATTATTATTAATTCATTACGTTCCATTCCGTTTTTTCGGATCATTCATAACTTCGGATAAATTTGTACGTGTTACGTTCACTAACAGCCAAATTTAAAAGGAAATTACAATACCTATAAATTAAAAGTTACTAGTAATTACTAATAGTTAAGTTATTATTAGTTAACTATTATTTCAGATTTCCGAATTTTCGAATTTACAAATTTACGAATTCACTAATTTACTAATGTACGAATGCACGAATGCACGAATGTACGAATGTAAATTGCGAATGTACGAATGTTCGAATGCCCGAATTTACGAATGTCCAATTTTATCGAATTTACGAATATTCGGAAAAAATTCGTTAAACGGGTTTTCGTTATTTCGGATATTCCCGAATTAACGAATTTGTCGAAATTCGTTAAAAAACGAATTCGGAACGAAAGGAATTGCACATGCCTATTACCGAACAACATTAATTTTTTTTCATTCTGCTCATGTATACTCAGTATACTCAGATGCTGTATGCAAAGGGGCGTTGTGTCTCTGTGCGTTACTGGAAAAAGCGCCGTTTTGTGTGCGTTCCCACAATGCACCGGTGTGTACCTAGCCTTACCATTGTGAAAACGTTTTAATACCTCCACTCATGGGGGGGTTTTAGGTTCATAAAATGGCGAGCTTTCTTCACATGCAGATAAAAGCGCTGCACTTCAGCAAAAGCCCCGGGGTCCCATTAATGGTAATGGTACCCCCGCAAATCTGCAAGGCCTGTAACACAGAGAGTGCAGGGGTCAGGAGTGCATAACACAGAGTGCAGGGGTCAGGAGTGCATAACACAGAGTACAGGGGTCAGGAGTGTGTAACACAGAGTGCAGGGGTCAGGAGTGCATAACACAGAGTACAGGGGTCAGGAGTGCATAACACAGAGTACAGGGGTCAGGAGTGCATAACACAGAGTACAGGGGTCAGAAGTGTGTAACACAGAGTGCAGGGGTCAGGAGTGCATAACACAGAGTACAGGGGTCAGAAGTGTGTAACACAGAGTACAGGGGTCAGGAGTGCATAACACAGAGTACAGGGGTCAGAAGTGTGTAACACAGAGTACAGGGGTCAGGAGTGTGTAACACAGAGTACAGGGGTCAGAAGTGTGTAACACAGAGTACAGGGGTCAGGAGTGTGTAACACAGAGTGCAGGGGTCAGGAGTGCATAACACAGAGTACAGGGGTCAGAAGTGTGTAACACAGAGTACAGGGGTCAGGGGTGTGTAACACAGAGTGCAGGGGTCAGGAGTGTGTAACACAGAGTGCAGGGGTCAGGAGTGTGTAACACAGAGTGCAGGGGTCAGGACTGCGTAACACAGAGAGTGCAGAGGTCAGGAGTGTGTAACACAGAGTGCAGGGGTCAGGAGTGTGTAACACAGAGTACAGGGGTCAGGAGTGCATGACACAGAGTGCAGGGGTCAGGAGTGTGTAACACAGAGTACAGGGGTCAGGAGTGTGTAACACAGAGTGCAGGGGTCAGGAGTGTGTAACACAGAGTACAGGGGTCAGGAGTGTGTAACACACAGTGCAGGGGTCAGGAGTGTGTAACACAGAGTACAGGGGTCAGGGGTGTGCAACACAGAGTGCAGGGGTCAGGAATGCATAACACAGAGTGCAGGGGTCAGGAGTGCATAACACAGAGTACAGGGGTCAGGAGTGCATAACACAGAGTACAGGGGTCAGGAGTGTGTAACACAGAGTGCAGGGGTCAGGAGTGTGTAACACAGAGTGCAGGGGTCAGGAGTGTGTAACACAGAGTGCAGGGGTCAGGACTGCGTAACACAGAGAGTGCAGAGGTCAGGAGTGTGTAACACAGAGTGCAGGGGTCAGGAGTGTGTAACACAGAGTACAGGGGTCAGGAGTGCATGACACAGAGTGCAGGGGTCAGGAGTGTGTAACACAGAGTACAGGGGTCAGGAGTGTGTAACACAGAGTGCAGGGGTCAGGAGTGTGTAACACAGAGTACAGGGGTCAGGAGTGTGTAACACAGATTACAGGGGTCAGGAGTGCATAACATAGAGTGCAGGAGTCAGGAGTGCATAACACAGAGTGCAGGGGTCAGGAGTGCATAACACAGAGTGCAGGGGTCAGGAGTGCATAACACAGAGTGCAGGGGTCAGGAGTGCATAACACAGAGTACAGGGGTCAGGAGTGCATAACACAGAGTACAGGGGTCAGAAGTGTGTAACACAGAGTACAGGGGTCAGAAGTGTGTAACACAGAGTACAGGGGTCAGAAGTGTGTAACACAGAGTGCAGGGGTCAGGAGCGTATAACACAGAGTACAGGGGTCAGAAGTGTGTAACACAGAGTACAGGGGTCAGGAGTGCATAACACAGAGTACAGGGGTCAGGAGTGCATAACACAGAGTACAGGGGTCAGAAGTGTGTAACACAGAGTACAGGGGTCAGAAGTGTGTAACACAGAATACAGGGGTCAGGAGTGTGTAACACAGAGTGCAGGGGTCAGGAGCGTATAACACAGAGTACAGGGGTCAGGAGTGTGTAACACAGAGTGCAGGGGTCAGGAGTGTGTAACACAGAGTACAGTGGTCAGGAGTGTGTAACACAGAGTACAGGGGTCAGGGGTGTGTAACACAGAGTACAGGGGTCAGGGGTGTGTAACACAGAGTACAGGGGTCAGGAGTGTGTAACACAGAGTGCAGGGGTCAGGAGTGTGTAACACAGAGTGCAGGGGTCAGGAGCGTATAACACAGAGTACAGGGGTCAGAAGTGTGTAACACAGAGTACAGGGGTCAGGAGTGCATAACACAGAGTACAGGGGTCAGGAGTGCATAACACAGAGTACAGGGGTCAGAAGTGTGTAACACAGAGTACAGGGGTCAGAAGTGTGTAACACAGAATACAGGGGTCAGGAGTGTGTAACACAGAGTGCAGGGGTCAGGAGCGTATAACACAGAGTACAGGGGTCAGGAGTGTGTAACACAGAGTGCAGGGGTCAGGAGTGTGTAACACAGAGTACAGTGGTCAGGAGTGCATGACACAGAGTGCAGGGGTCAGGAGTGTGTAACACAGAGTACAGGGGTCAGGAGTGTGTAACACAGAGTGCAGGGGTCAGGAGTGTGTAACACAGAGTACAGGGGTCAGGAGTGTGTAACACACAGTACAGGGGTCAGGAGTGTGTAACACAGAGTACAGGGGTCAGGAGTGCATAACACAGAGTGCAGGGGTCAGGAGTGCATAACACAGAGTGCAGGGGTCAGGAGTGCATAACACAGAGTGCAGGGGTCAGGAGTGCATAACACAGAGTACAGGGGTCAGGAGTGTGTAACACAGAGTGCAGGGGTCAGGAGTGTGTAACACAGAGTGCAGGGGTCAGGACTGCACCCCTGTAAAAGAGAGCCCTACCACTGGTTTCTCCTGGGTGGGTGTTTAAAGGGGTAAGATATTTAATACAGAAAAGAGTTGGTATTACAGATATTTTATTCAGTTGGGGGTCAGTAGTAGACGAATGTTTTCAGTCTGAATTTGGAAAGGCCTGGGCATTGGAGGAGCCGGCGGATTCTGAGGGGCCCTGCGGGCTTGTGGCTGTAGAAAAAGGAACTATCACCTCACAAGCCCTCCAAAGAACCCCTTCGACCTGCCGACTCCCGACTCTGCAGGGAGGGTCCCTCTGACCAGTATGACCAGTATGACCAGTATGAGCCGTGTACAGATAGGAAATGGGGTGTCAAGGGGGTACAGAATCACCTAGAGACAGACAAGATGGGTATATGGACCCACCCGCGGCAATCATACCATGTTTGGCTGTGATTGAAGTGTTGTGCTGATCTTGGAAGCCCCAACCCATCCATCTGAACCGGGAACTCCATATAACTAGAAATGTGCAGATGATTTTGTTTTCCGAACTGAAATTCTGACAAATATTTTGTTATTTGGAAATTCGGTTGTATCCAAATTCCCGAATTACAATAGTAACCAATTTAAACAAATCCGAAATAATGAAACCAAATTCGAATCGAATCAGAAAACGAAATCGAATTCGAAAACAAGAATAGAATAAAGTAGTGTAGGAAATAAAGGAATAGAAAAGAATAGAATAGAACAGAATAGAATATAAAATAGAAAAGAACATAAAATAATAGAATACAATGAAATAAAATAATAGAACAAAATAGAATAGAACATAAAGGGAAGAAATAGAAAATAGAAAAGAAAAAAAAATAGAATAGAAAGAATATACCCATCTTCAAAAATTCTAATAGAACTGAAAAGAAACGAATAGAATAGAAAATAAAAGAATAGAATAGAAAATAATAGAATAAAATAAAAATAATCGAAGAAACTAGAATAGAAAATAAAGGATAGGAATAGAAAAGAAAAGAATAGAAAAGAGAATAGAATAGAAAGAATATACCCGTCTTCCAAAATTCTAATAGAATGGATTAGAACAGAATAGAAATGAACAGAATAGAAAATAAAAGAATAGAGAATAAAAGAATAGAATAAAAAAGAAAAGAATAGAATAGAAAATAATAGAATAAAATAAATTAATAGAACAAATTAGAATAGAAAATAAAGGAAAGAAATAGAAACGAATAAAATAGAATAGAAAGTATATACCAATCTTCCAAAATTTGAATAGATTAGATTAGAACAGAATAGAAACGAATAAATTAAAAAATAATAGTATAGAAAAGAATAAAAACAACAATAGAATAATATAAAATAGAATAAAAGAAATAATAAAAGAGAGAATATAACTGTCTTACGAAATTCTAATTTTGAATAGAATAAATTTGAATTCGAATGCTGATTAATTGAATTTCACGAATTTTCTGAATTTGGTCCAATTCAATTCAATTGGACCAAATTTTGGAAAATTCAAATCGAATTAGAAAACGAATAAACAAAACGAATTCCGAAAACAAATTAAACTAAAAAAAATGATTTAACCACTTCCCGCCCGCCATATAGCAGAATGACGGCCAGAAAGGGGTTTCATAATCCTGACTGGGTGTCATATGACGTCCAGCAGGATAAGCCGTAATCACGTGCCCACGGAGACGCGCAGCGCGACGATCAATTTTGTGTGGTGTCGGTCTGACACACCCGCATCTCTGATCTATGTAAAGAGCCTCTGACGGCCGCTCTTTACCACGTGATCAGCTGTGTCCAATCACAGCTAAACAGGAAAAGCCGTGTATTGGCTTTTCCTCTACTCGCGCTGACAGATGCTAATAGAGAAGAGTCGATTGGCTCTGCACTGATTGATTATTAGTGCAGCCCCCCGCTGATGCCCACCCATGACCACCTGGTAAGCCCACTAGAGCCCACCAGGGATGGCAATCATTGCCCATCAGTGATGTCTGCCAGCGCCTCTGATCAGTGCTGCCTATTAGTTCCCACTAGTGCCACCTATAAATGCCCATCAGTGCCACCTATCAGTGCCACCTATTAGTGCCAATCAGTGCTGCTTATCAGTGCCGCCTATCAGTGCCCATCAGTGTTGCCTATGAGTGCCTATCAGTGCCACCTATCAGTGCCACCTCTCAGTGCCCATCAGTGCTGTATATCAGTGCCACCCATCAGTGCCACCTATCAGTTCTGTATATCAGTGCCTCCTATCAGTGCTGCATATCAGTGCCACCTATCAGTGCCCATCAGTGCTGTATATAAGTGCCACCTATCAGTGCTGTATATCAGTACCACCTATCAGTGCCACCTATAAATGCCCATCAGTGCTGTATATCAGTGCCACCTATCAGTGCCCATCAGTGCCACCTATCAGTGCTGTATATCAGTGCTACCTATCAGTGCTGTATATCAGTGCCACCTATCAGTGCTGTATATCAGTGCCACCTATCAGTTCTGTATATCAGTGCCACCTATCAGTGATGTATATCAGTGCCACCTATCAGTGCTGTATATAAGTGCCAACTATCAGTGCTGTATATCAGTGCCCATCAGTGCCACCTATCAGTGCCCATCAGTACTGTATGTCAGTGCCACCTATCAGTGCCCATCAGTGCTGTATATCAGTGCCACCTATCAGTGCTGTATATCAGTGCCACTTATCAGTGCTGTATATCAGTGCCCATCAGTGCCACTTATCAGTGCTGTATATCAGTGCCACCTATCAGTGCTGTATATTAGTGCCACCTATCAGTGCCACCTATCAGTGCTGTATATCAGTGCCGTACATCAGTGCCACCTATCAGTGCCCATCAGTGCTGTATATCAGTGCCACCTATCAGTGCTGTATATCAGTGCCACCTATCAGTGCCCATCAGTGCTGTATATCAGTGCTGTATATCAGTGCCACCTCATCAGTGCCCATTAGTGAAGGAGAATAACGTACTTATTTATCTACAAAGTTTTATAATAGAAACAAAGAAAAAAAATGTTTTTTTCAAAATTTACGGTCTTTTTTTATTTGCAGCGCAAAAAATAAAAACCGCAGAGATGATCAAATACCACCAAAAGAAAACTCTATTTGTGGGGAAAAAATAATAAAAATCTTGTTTTGGTTGCTTGTCGTTGCACGACCGCGCAATTGTCATTCAAAGTGTGAGAGCGCTGAAAGCTGAAATCGGGTCTGGGCAGGAAGGTGTAGAAGTGTCCGGTATTGAAGGGGTTAAATAATGACTCGAAACGAAACAATTTTTTCCAGTCTGCACATGTCTACATATAATAACCTACAATCACTGTAGAGGGCAGAACCTTCCTCACAGCAGGTAGGTGATTGGCCAACAGGAAAAGTCCATCCCAACACTTCACTCCATAAATGAAAGCCGAACTTCACTCAACATGAACTATTTGTAATCCTTATGCTGCTCACATTAGTAAATAATCGAGGAAGTAACCGAAGTCAACAATTCTACATCCAAGGTCAACAATAGCTTGACCTATTGGCATAGATGACTTATAGTGTGTATGATACAACAGTGCCATCTAGAGGTTGAGTTGGGAAATGTCCGCCATCCGCCAATACAAATGAAAGCGGAGTTCAGGTGCAAATTTATTTTTTTTAAAAAGTCAGCAGCTACAAACACTGCATCTGCTGACCTTTAGTAAGGACGCCTTCAGACTTCACTGCCGGTTTCCTACTGCGCATTGCGCGAGTCATGTGGCGCTTCCTGAATAGCCCCGCCATCTTCTGGGTCCCAGAAGGCAGCGGGGGAAAAGAGGATGTGACACACTGGGCCGCGGCAAGGCTGGGGACGGAAGTACACAAGGTACTTTATAAAAGGCAAGTAAGGGGGAAAAAAATAATTATCCAAAATCAAATGGTGGAGGGGTTGTCATCCCTTTAAGACAAAGTTGTAAAAGTGGGAGGAACTCCACTTTAAGTAGTAATTAAGGATACGCCCATGTGGGGTTGTCAACCCAAACTTTCCAGATAAAAGGTTGGCAGTATAAGCTGACAGGGGGGCTCCGTAATGAGATAACAAACAAAGAAGATGTATGTCAGAGGAAACTTCATAGGACCAAAGAAGATAAGGATACGCCCATGTGGGGTTGTCTACCCAAACTTTCCAGATAAAAAGTTGGCAGCATAAGCTGACAGGGGACTCCGTAATAAGATAACAACAAGGAAGATCTATGCCAGAGGAAACTTCATGGGACCAAAGAAGATAAGGATACTCCCATGTGGGGTTGTCTACCCAATCTTTCCAGATAAAAGGTTGGCAGCATAAGCTGACAGGGGGCTCCGTAATGAGATAACAACAAGGAAGATCTAAGCCAGAGGAAACTTCATGGGCCAAAGAAGATACTTCACCTGATTTCTCCAGTAGGACAGCGTCATCTTCATTCACACGTCATCCAGGGCCACCATCTACTTTCTGGACCGAGGTGCCGGCAAAGTCATGTATATCCTGGTGTCTGTGCACTCTGTGTTCACAAATGTCTGACGCAGATCAGCCCCTGCTGCAGCCTCTCACCTTGTGACTTGCTGCACAGTACAAGGCCGCAGTCTGATGATTGGATGAGGGAGAGACTGCAGAAATGCTCCCTCCTGCCTGCAGCAGACTGATGAAGACATCTTAGCCTAGGCAAAGTCACTAGATTGGAGCTCAAGGATGGCCTTTTATTGACCACTTAAGGACCGCCCCCCGAGTACATTTACTGTGGCAGGGCGGCCCTTAAGCGTTAAATCACGCCCTTTTTACTGGCTCTGGGGCCCGATGTCTGCCAGAAGCCTGATGATCATTCAGAGGGAGGCAGAACGGCGGTCTGTCTATGTAAGCAAGGCAGACCGGCGTTCTGCTAGCTAGAAAGACAGAGATCCTGTGTTTCTGCTAATCAGGAACACGGATCTCTGCCTTCCCACACTGCAAGCACCTCCCCCACAGTTAGCAAGCTCTCCCTAGGAGCACATTTAACCCTTTGATCGCCCCTGGTTTTAAACCCCTTCCCTGCCAGTGTCATTTATACAGTGACAGTGCTTTTTTTTTTTTAGCACTGATCACTGTATTGGTGTCACTGGACCCCAAAAAGTGTCAGATTTGTCCCGCTAAAAAATCGCTGATCGTCTATAAATCTATCCCATTGTTTGTAGACACTATAACTTTTGCACAAACCAATCAATATACGCTTATTGGGATTTTTTTTTTTTAACAAAAATATGTAGAATACATATTGGACTAAATTGATGAAGAAATTAAATTTGTTTTTACATTTTTTTATGGGATGTTTTATAGCAGAAAGTAAAAAAAAATGTTTTTTTTTTTTTTATTTATGTTTGAAAATTTTTTGTTGATAGCACAAAAATTAAAAAAAACGCAGGGGTGATCAAATGCCAGCAAAAGAAAGCTCCATTTGTGGGGAAAAACAGGACGTCCATTTTATTTGGGAACAGCGTCGCACGACTGCGCAATTGTCAGTTAAAAGAACGCAGTGCCGTATCGCAAAAAAATGGCCTGGTCATGAAGGGGGGGGGGGTAAAACCTTCCAGGGCTGAAGTGGTTAATAAAAGGTGGAGATATCTTAAAAAAAAACGATACTGTTATATATTGTAACGTATCAATAATCTATTTGTATAGTTACTAAAAGAAAAAGGAAATGAAAATATTCACATCATCAACTAGTAAACTGGGGCAGGACAGTCAGTACAGGCAAGGGGGTGGGGGGAGGGGGAGGGGGCAGGACAGTCAGGACGGGTTCTCAGAAATGGCGGATGTGTGAATGTTCTCAATTCCATTATTAATTATTGATATTGTCATCAGGTGGAAGTGAAGCAATTTCTCCGCCTGATTTATTTTTCTTAAAATGCTAAAAAAAAAAAAAAAAAAAAAAAAAGGAGGGAGAGAAGATCACGGGGAGGTCAAAAGACAGAGCCGTTGAAAATAAGAACGCAAAAGAAAAAAAAAAAAAAAAGAAAAAAAAAACTGCGGTATAAGTCAGCGGGCGCATTAACGGAAATGGTGGAGGAGGATGGATGGAGTTGCGGCGGATTTATCGGCGTGTCGGCAGCAGCGGGACATGAATCCAATCAGGGCAGTTTATATAGAGTACATATCTCCTACAACAACATGGCGATAATGGCTCTCCGCTCCCGAGTGATGGAATCCGCGCCGGGGCCTCAATTACACCGTCCTGGACCCCGGACGATCGTTCGGCTCCAATGTATGGAAACAGTCAGTATAAAGAACGACCTACAATTCGCTTACAAGCCCGGCAATACTGAAGGTCGCTGTCGCTCGGCTTTAAACTAATATTTTAACTTTGACCCTAGATGTATATATTGTTTCTTTTTTATTCTAAAGCAGAACTCCAGCCAAAAATACCAAAGATACAATGAACAGCCCATTAAAATAACAAAACCAGTTTTACTGTAATAAATATTCACCTTAAATGCAGAGATTTAAAAGAAAAAAAACAAAACAAAACATTTTTTAGGCCAGAAGATTATGTAAGACCCCCAAAACAACTCATTTCTGGAAGCAGACACCCTGGAGAATAAAATAGTGGTAGTTCCAATTTTATTATTATCACAAGGGTTTATTAAACACAAAATGCCAGTTAAAAAATACACACAAATGCAATATATTACCCATGTTTTTATAAATATATAATAAAAAGATGAGGTTGTGCTGAGTAAATAGATACCTAACATGTCGCACCTTAACATTGCGTGTGCCTGTGAAATGGCAACAAATGTCGGTACCGTAATATTTTCCACAGGCAACACTTTGAAAGCCATTCATCCATCCATCCATCCATCCCTCCATCCATCCCCTCTCTCCATCCATCCATCATTCCATCTATCGCTTCATCAATTCATCACTCCATACATCTTTTTATTCTTCCTTCTCTCCATCTACATCACTCCCTCCTCCCCCCCCTCCCTCCCTCCATCCATCCATCTCCCCAGATCTGTCATTTGGTCCTCCTGAGGGAGGAAAGAACATGGAATTGTAGAACCCTTCAGGCTGATTTTTCATCTATCCGTCCTTCACTCCCTCCATCCCTCTCTATCCATCCATCCCTCTCCTCTTTTTCCTTCCTCTCTCCGTCCATTCATCCATCCTTCACTCCTTTCATCCCTCCCTCTTTTCTCTTTTTCCTTCCTCTCTCCATCCATCCATCCCTCTCTTCTTTTTCCTTCCTCTCTCCGTCCATTCATCCATCCTTCACTCCTTTCATCCCTCCCTCTTTTCTCTTTTTCCTTCCTCTCTCCATCCATCCCTCTCTTCTCTTTTTCCTTCCCCTCTCTTTCCATTCATCCATCCTTCACTCCTTTCATCCCTCCCTCTCTTCTCTTTTTCCTTCCTCTCTCCATCCATCCATCCATCCATCCATCACTCTCTTCTTTTTCCTTCCTCTCTCTGTCCATCCTTCATTCCCTCCATTCATCTCTTCTTTATTTCCTCTATCTATCCATCCATCCATCACTCCTTCCATCCCTCCCTCTCTTTTTTTTCCTTCCTCTCTCCATCCATTCATCCATCATTCCCTCCCTCTCTCTCTCTCTATCCATTCATCCATCCCTCCCTCCATTCCTTTCTCCTTCCATCCTTGACTCCCTCCATATATTCTCTTTCTTTCTTTCCTCTCTCCATCCATCCACAGTCCTCTATCCATCTGTCCTTCCCTTCTTCTCTCTCTTCATCCATATTTTCCTTCTTCTGTCTCTTCATCCATCCTTTCCTTTCCTTCTCTGCATCTATTGCTTCATCAATCTATTCCACTCCCCCTACTCCCATCCATCCATCCATCTCCACAGACCCATCATGGAGTCCTCCTGAGGGGGGAGAGGACAGGGAGTAGTAGAACCCCTAAGGCTGACCTCCTCTCCATATAATGTAGAGATCTTATAGATGAGACCGGGGGGGGGGGTGTATTTGGGGTAGTAGAGGTGAGAGTGGAATGATGACTGAGCAGAGAGACAACCCTTCATCCATTCATCCAGAGACAACTTTTCATCCATCCATCGACAGACAAGCCTCCATGCATTCATCCGACAGGCAAGCCTCCAACCATCCATCCTAGAGACAATCCTTCATCCATCCACCGACAGACAATTCTTCATCCATCCAGAGAAAACCCTTCATCCATCCATCCAGACACAACCCTTCATCCATCCAGAGACAGACAAGCCTCCATCCATAGACAACCCTTCATCCATCCATCCGACAGACAAGCCTCCATCCATCCATCGAGACAACCCTTCATCCATCCATGGAGAAACAACCCTTCATCCATGGAGAGACAACCCTTTGTCCATCCATCCATCGAGACAACCCTTCATCCATCCATGGAGAGACAACCCTTCATCCTTCCATGGAGAGACAACTCTCCATCCATGGAGAGACATCCATCCATCCATGAAGAGACAACCCTTCATCCATCCATCCATGAAGAGACAACCCTTCATCCATCCATCCATGGAGAGACAACCCTTCATCCATCCATCCACCAACAGACAACCCTTCATCCATCCATCCATGGAGACACAACCCTTCATCCGTCCAACCATGGAGAGACAACCCTTCATCCATCTATTCGCCTACAGACAACCCTTCATCCATCCATTGAGAGACAACCCTTCATCCATCCATCGAGAGACAACCCTTCAGCCAACCATCCACCGACAGACAAGCCTCCATCCATCCAGAGACACCCCTTCATCCATCCATGGAGAGACAACCCTTCATCCATCCATCGAGAGACAACCCTTCATCCATCCATGGAGAGACAACCCTCCATCCATGGAGAGACATCCATCCATCCATGAAGAGACAACCCTTCATCCATCCATCCATGAAGAGACAACCCTTCATCCATCCATCCATGGAGAGACAACCCTTCATCCATCCATCCACCAACAGACAACCCTTCATCCATCCATCCATGGAGACACAACCCTTCATCCATCCAACCATGGAGAGACAACCCTTCATCCATCTATTCGCCTACAGACAACCCTTCATCCATCCATTGAGAGACAACCCTTCATCCATCCATCGAGAGACAACCCTTCAGCCAACCATCCACCGACAGACAAGCCTCCATCCATCCAGAGACACCCCTTCATCCATCCATGGAGAGACAACCCTTCATCCATCCATCGAGAGACAACCCTTCATCCATCCATCGAGAGACAACCCTCCATCCATGGAGAGACATTCATCCATCCATGAAGAGACAACCCTTCATCCATCCATCCATGAAGAGACAACCCTTCATCCATCCATCCATGGAGAGACAACCCTTCATCCATCCATCCACCAACAGACAACCCTTCATCCATCCATCCATGGAGAGACAACCCTTCATCCATCCATCGAGAGACAACCCTTCAGCCAACCATCCACCGACAGACAAGCCTCCATCCATCCAGAGACACCCCTTCATCCATCCATGGAGAGACAACCCTTCATCCATCCATCGAGAGACAACCCTTCATCCATCCATGGAGAGACAACCCTCCATCCATGGAGAGACATCCATCCATCCATGAAGAGACAACCCTTCATCCATCTATCCATGAAGAGACAACCCTTCATCCATCCATCCATGGAGAGACAACCCTTCATCCATCCATCCACCAACAGACAACCCTTCATCCATCCATCCATGGAGACACAACCCTTCATCCATCCAACCATGGAGAGACAACCCTTCATCCATCTATTCGCCTACAGACAACCCTTCATCCATCCATTGAGAGACAACCCTTCATCCATCCATCGAGAGACAACCCTTCAGCCAACCATCCACCGACAGACAAGCCTCCATCCATCCAGAGACACCCCTTCATCCATCCATGGAGAGACAACCCTTCATCCATCCATCGAGAGACAACCCTTCATCCATCCACAGACAAGCCTCCATCCATCCATTTATCCATCTGAGAAAAAATGAACTTTCATCCATCCATCCACAGAGAGACGGACTTTTATCCATCCATTCATCCGCCAAGAGACAACCCTTCATCCATCCATCCGCTGAGAAATTAGCCTTCATCCATCTATCCATGGAGGGGGGACCCTTTATCCATCCATCCACCAAGAGAACACTCTTCATCCATCCATCCATGGAGAGACTGCCTTTCATCCATCCATCTGTGAAGAGACGGATCTTCCAGCAATTATCAGCTGCTGGGTAATATGGAGATCTTCAGACTCCACTTCTATGTCAAGGAATTTCCCGACTAATAGGGACCACACATGACTAAGGCCACCCATGTCTTCCAACGTAGGCCATAAGTCTATCTACTACTGTTGCTCTCTATCCATCTATTTATCCCTCCACCCACCCATGCATTATCTTTCTTTCCATTATCTATTTATCTCCTGAAGTTGCATACATCTTGATACATATAGGATCAGAACTCCCAGTCGTGTTTTCTCTCTGCGCGTCTCACCACATATCGGCGGTGGCGGCGGTGAGGGGTCCTGAACACGACATTGAGGAATTCCTTCAAAGCTGCCGACAAGTCAGTAAAAAGTCAGGAGTTTGCATTTTTGCAGGATGAATAATAATAAAATAATAGAGTTTTCTTTGTTGCTTTCCTGTGTTTCCATAGAAACAAATGGAGGTGATTCTAATCTTAAATTGAAAATACCAACTGAAAATGACATTGTACTTACACAAAAATTACTCTTCTTTTTTATTTTTTCTCCATGGCAGCAGCGGAGGGGAAGGTCCATGCTGCCACCTGCTGGAGCACCAGGTAAGAACAAATCGTAAAATCCTTTTTTTTTTTTTTAAAGAACACCAGAATTCAGATACAGTTGGGTTATACTGCCACCTATGGAAGGATTTGGACACTGCCAATAATAAAATCCTTGGGCTGACCCAAGATAATCCATTTTTTACCATGCCTGAGTTCTTAGCAAGCAGCATCAAAGTAAGATCATAAACACAGAGAGGGAAGCCCTTGTCCATCAATGGACACCAAGAGTAGGATTTCAATCCTATTTACTTACCCATCTGTTGAGGGGCACAGGAATTAAGACACAGACGGAATGTCCAAAAAGCAGTCAGGCTGAGGGATGGGCAACTCAGCAAACAACCACTAACAGTTCCAATCAAAACAGAACTGGGGACTGCCTGCAGCCCAAGAGCCATCTGAAGGACCATCGCTCGACACTGCAACTGGATAAGACCGAGTCCCTTTCAAGATAGGAGAACCTGCCAAACAACCAGAGGGAGGGCACAGGGGATCAACCTGGAACTCAGACCAGGATAGAGAAGGTCCTGGTCAATGGGGGATGACTCTATATGAAAAGGAACACCACCTTGAATGAGCGTAAAGTCCAAAAGCAAACAAACTGAGGGATGAGGGCTGTCTGCAGCCCAAATACCACCACAAAAAAGTAAAAAAAACCCCAAAAAACGGCAGACTCGATGGACTACCTAGTCTTTTTTCTACCATCACTTTTAAAAAGGAGTACCAATCTAAACCATTAAGATGTCCTAAAGCAGTTAAACTGAGGGATGGGCATCTCAGCAACAACCACTAACAGTTACAATCAAAACAGAACTGGGGTCTGCCTGCAGCCCACCAGCCATCTGAAGAGTCAACGCTCAACACTAAAACTGACCGAGTCTCTTACAAGATAGAAGAGCCTGTCAAACAACTAGAGGGAGGGCACAGAGGATCAACCTGAAACTTAGACCAGGATAGAGAAGGTCCTGGCCAATGAGGGATGAATCTATATGGAAAGGAACTCCAACTTGAATCAGTTGAAAGTCCAACAGCAGCCCAACTGAGGGATGGACAACTCAGGAACACCTGCAGCCCAAAAGCCACCACAAATAAAGTTAGTTAAAAAAATAAAAAGTAAAATGGGCAGACTCGATGGACTACTCAGTCTTTTTACTGCCGTCACTTTGCCATGTTTCACCTGAAGGACCAACGTGCGATGCTGAAACTGGAAGAGACATCTTACTATCTTACTAGATAGGGGAACCTGTCAAAGACCAGAGGAAGGGCACAAAGAATCAACCTGAAGCTCAAACCAGCACAGAAAAGATCCTGATCAAGGGGGTGTGTCCATATAAAAAGGAGCACCAATCTAAACCATTGAGATGTCCTAAAGCAGTCCAACTAAAGGATGGGCAACTTAGCAACAACCACTAACAGTTCCAATCAAAACAGAGCTGGGGACTGCCTGCAGTCCACCAGCCATCTGAAGAACCAACCCCAGACACTGAAAGTGGGTAAGACCGAGTCTATTCCAAGATAGGAGAACCTGCCAAACAACCAGAGGGAGGGCACAGGGGATCAACCTGAAGCTTAGACCAGGATAGAGAAGGTCCTGGTCAATGGGGGATGAATCTTTATGGAAAGGAACTCCAACTTGAATCAGCGTCCAAAAAGCAGCCCAACTGAAGGATGGGAAATTCAGCAACAACCAATAACTAATAAAGACCGAACCAGGGACTACCTGCAGCCCAAGAGCCACCACAAAAAAGTTATTAAAATAAATAAATGAATAAAAAATAAAATGGGCAGACTCGATGGACTACTTCGTTTAATTTCTGCCGTCACTTTGCTATGTTTCTATGTTTCACCTGAAGGACCAATGTGCAATGCTGAAACTAGAAGAGACCAGCTCAGACTGGGATAGAAAAGATCTTTATCAAGCGGAGATGATTCTATATAAAAAAGGAGCACCAATCCAAACCATTGAGATGTCCTAAAGCAGTCCAACCACTAACAGTTCCAACCAAAACAGAACTGGAGATTGCCTGGAGCCCAAGAACCACCTAAAAGACCAACATTGGAACTGGATCGGACCGAGTCCCCTACAAGATAGGGGAACCTGCCAAACGACCAGAGGGAGGGCACAGGGAATCAACCTAAAACTTAGACCAGGACAGAAAAGGTCTGTCACGCTTACCCTCAACGCAGGTAGTCATACACTATAGCTGGCTTCTGTGTTCTTCACCTATAGCATCCCCCATTCCCATTGGGCAAGCAGGCCTGCCGGTACTCGGTTGCCCCCAGGTATTATACAAGATGCTATAGTGCCTGGTCACCATGCCAGGGCAGGTGCAAACTGAGCAAAGCAAACAGGTATTTGTGGTTGGCAGACAGGCAGAGACGTTCAATGACTGTCCAGGTAAAAGGCAGCGTTTAGCGAATAGTCCGATTATCTGGTCCGAGGTCATACACAAATCCTATTGAGCAGAGCAGGGCAGACAGACCGAGGTAAAACAAAGCCAAGAACCAGCTCAACTTTTCAGCCAGCCTGCAACCAAATCAAATTTTTCTAACAGTTTGCGTTAAAAACAGGGCTTTGGTTTGCACACATTTGGACAGTCATTGAACATGGTGACAACGCTGACTGTTCTACAGTGCAATCTCACAGCAGCGTTGTCACCCTCCCATAGGGTTGCCTTGGATGGACTTTATGTAAGTGACAAACTTTCAGCTCAACAGTTACAGTAATAGTTTTCTTTTTTTTTTATATGAATAAAGCTGAGCGTAGTAAGTGACTTTTTTTTTATTAATATTTTGCCCAAAGTCACACTTTATTAATGATTACAGAGCCGCGTTCATTTATATCTTTTATATCTGCCCGGAGTTCAGCTTTAATGGCCTCTCTGACTAATGGAGAGACACAAATTGTAATAAGGAGGAAGAACTCCGAGAATGAGATTCCAGAGATTGATGAGGTCAGTGGGGGGGATTACGATCGGACTTATTGATCATTAAAGTGATATTAAACCCTCAGATCAAAAACAGAGCGCTGCAGACCTCAACATGTACCATGTGTGCGGGGTGACTTCCTATTACTTGTCATACTCCTTCCTGTGTTTCCGATTTCCACGTAGCTACTCTGCCCTGCAGGGTCCCATGGGGCCGCACGTAGTCACCCTTGGATGCCCATTCTGGTCAGGGACTGCAGCTGCACTTTCCAACATGCACTTTGACATCAAGCAACTCCCCCACTCGATTGACAGTTGCCCTTGAGACCCCGTAAGCCTCTTTAGGGCCTGTTTTACAACTTGGTGTTAGAAAAAGCACATGTGTCTTCCCCGAGGAGCAGAAGGCGTTTTTAGCTTGTAGAACGTCACGCCAAGACACATTTTGTGCGTAGTTTTCCTTGCTTTTTCTTTTCCGGGAAACATGGACATCTGACTTGGAAAACGTACTTGAAGCGGAAGTTTCAATTTTGGGTGGAACTCATTTAAAAAGGGGGGGGGGGGGGGTAAATCCTCCCGGGGCTGAAGTGGTTAAAAGGTGGTGAGGTTTGCTAAAAATTGCCTTGTTCTTCAGTCTATCACTTTGCCCGTTCACGGCAGTATCTTTAAAGCTCACCCCCCCCCCCGGACCCCTCTATACGAACCTTCCTCACATTCCCCTGCTGCTCTGCCAGCTGGGAGTCACTCCAGGCATAAGCTTCGTGTTGGGTGGATGAAGTCCTCCTCCTTGCATGAAAACATTGGGGCATAGAAACTGGCTACATGACCAAAGCACTACAAAACAGGAGGGGTAACATGGAAGCTTTGAGAGAGCAACATAGTGGAGGGTTAGCGCGGTAAAAGTGAGTATTATGTTGCTCAGGGAGATGGGCTTTAAAGTGGTTGTAAACCCTTCATAACCACTTTTGGTTTGTAGGTACCTCGATTTTCTCCTAAACTTGCACCGTGAATTATGATTTGATGATTGGTGGAGTAATAATGAAGCAGCAGGTGAGGTGACTGAAGTACAGATCCACAGAGTGAATTAGGTAGAAGCAGGGAGATCCTTCCCCTGCAGGTCCTCAGGTACAGCTTCCCCTCCAGCAAGGAATATAGTGAGCAGCATAATAGTGACAACACCAAGTCTCACTCCAAACCTGCTGACACTAGCCGCCAGAGGGAGCAGAGCCTTATGCCGCGTACACACGGTCGGACTTTCCGGCATACTTGGTCCGGCGGACCAGAGTGTGCCGGACAATCCGCCCGTGTGTGGGCGGCGGCGGACTTTTCCGGCGGACTTTTTCCCAAAAGCCCGCCGGACCTAGATTTGAAAAAAGTTTTAAATCTTTCCATCGGACTCAGTTTCGGGCGGAAAGTCCGCTCGTGTGTATGCTGGTCCGACGGACCAGATACGACACGAGGGCAGGGTATTGCATCTCACGCTCGCTGCAATAGGAAAAACAAATCTTCCTATTGCGGCGAGCGCGGTGCATACCAGGCCCTTAGGTCTGGTATGGATTATAAAGGGAACCCCTTACGCCGAAAAACCGGCGTGGGGTCCCCCCTAAAATCCATACCAGACCCCGATCCGAGCACGCAGCCTGGCCGGTCAGGAAAGGGGGTGGGGACGAGCGAGCACCCCCCCTCCTGAACCGTACCAGGCCGCATGCCCTCAACATGGGGGATGGGTGCTTTGGGGGAGGGGGGTTCCCTGCGGGGCCCCCCCACCCCAAAGCACCTTGTCCCCATGTTGATGAGGACAAGGGCCTCTTCCCGACAACCCTGGCCGTTGGTTGTCGGGGTCTGCGGGCGGGGGGCTTATCGGAATCTGGGAGCCCCTTTTAATAAGGGGGCCCCCAGATCCCGGCCCCCCCACCCTATGTGAATGAGTATGGGGTACATGGTACCCCTACCCATTCACCTAGGGAAAAAGTGTAAGTAATAAAACACACTACACAGGTTTTTAAAATATTTTATTAAACAGCTCCGGGGGGGGGGATCTTCCTCCGGCTTCGGGGGTCTTCTTCCGGCTTCGGGGGTCCCTCCGCTTCATCTTCTCCCGGCGTCTGGTTGGTTCTTCTCCGCTCTCTTCTCCCGGTATTCCACTTCTTTGGCCGGCTCCTCCGCTGTCTTCAGGTAGCTCTCTTGCCAGCAGAGGTCCGGACTTCTGGGCTACTGGGCTTCTTGTCTTCTCTTCCCCAGATGTTGACACGACGCTCTCTCCGGCTGGACTGCTCTCCGAGGGCTGCGTTGTGACTTATATAGGCGGAGACCCCGCCCCCTTTTGATGTCACAGTCCCTGGGCATGCTGGGACTGTGACGTTTTAGGGGGCGTGGTCAACATCACCCAGTGACCACGCCCCCTAAAACGTCACAGTCCCAGCATGCCCAGGGACTGTGACATCAAAAGGGGGCGGGGTCTCCGCCTATATAAGTCACAACGCAGCCCTCGGAGAGCAGTCCAGCAGGAGAGAGCGTCGTGTCAACATCTGGGGGAAGAGAAGAGAAGAGAAGAGAAGACAAGAAGCCCAGAAGTCTGGACCTCTGCTGGCAAGAGAGCTACCTGAAGACAGCAGAGGAGCCGGCCGAAGAAGTGGAATACTGGGAGAAGAGAGCGGAGAAGAACCAACCGGACGCCGGGAGAAGATGAAGCGGAGGGACCCCCGAAGCCGGAAGAAGACCCCCGAAGCCGGAGGAAGATCCCCCCCCCCCCGGAGCTGTTTAATAAAATATTTTAAAAACCTGTGTAGTGTGTTTTATTACTTACACTTTTTCCCTAGGTGAATGGGTAGGGGTACCATGTACCCCATACTCATTCACATAGGGTGGGGGGCCGGGATCTGGGGGCCCCCTTATTAAAAGGGGCTCCCAGATTCCGATAAGCCCCCCGCCCGCAGACCCCGACAACCAACGGCCAGGGTTGTCGGGAAGAGGCCCTTGTCCTCATCAACATGGGGACAAGGTGCTTTGGGGTGGGGGGCCCCGCAGGGCGCCCCCCTCCCCCAAAGCACCCACCCCCCATGTTGAGGGCATGCGGCCTGGTACGGTTCAGGAGGGGGGGGGGGCGCTCGCTCGTCCCCACCCCCTTTCCTGACCGGCCAGGCTGCGTGCTCGGATCGGGGTCTGGTATGGATTTTAGGGGGGACCCCACGCCGTTTTTTCGGCGTAGCGGGGTTCCCTTTATAATCCATACCAGACCTAAGGGCCTGGTATGACCCGCGACGGGGCTCGCAAGGTGTCAATCTCGCCGATAAAAGCGGCAAGATTGACATCCTTTGCTAGTCCCGTCGCACCCGAGTCACGTTCAAAATGAACGGACTTGTCCGTGTGTGGGCAAGTCCGTTCATTCTGAAAGTCCGCCGGAACTCCGGCGAAAGTCCGTCGGAAAGACGGGTGGACTTAGCCCGCCGGAAAGTCCGGTCGTGTGTGGGCAAGTCCGTCCGTTTTAAAGTCCGGCGCACCTGGCGGACAAAGTCCGTCGGAAAGTGTGCCGGACCAAGTAGGATAGAAAGTCCGACCGTGTGTACGCGGCATTAGATGATCTCCCACCCCATGTATACAGCTATGGAGGATACAGAACAGGAGTGCCTAGATACATTAAAGTCACCCAAAAGGGAAAGTTCTGCTGATTTCGCCCTCTCCCTCCATCCCCTGTCACATTTGGCACTTCATTGTTTTTATGGAACCTCTCTGCTGCCTGTGACCTATCGCTCGCGTCACCATTTTGAAATTCCTTTTTTATATACTCCTTATACAGAGGGGAAAATAATGATTTGATCCCCTGCAGATTGTGTAAGTTTTGCCCACTTACAAAGAAATGAAGGGTCTATCATTTTTATCATAGGTGTATTTTATGTGATAGAGACAGAATATCAACCAAACATTCAGAAAAAACACACAATACAAATGTTATAAATGGAGTTGCAGTTCAGTGAGTAAAATAAGTATTTGATCCCCAAGTAAGACATGACTTAGTAGTTGGTGGAGAAACCCTTGTTGGTGATCACAGAGGTCAGACGTTTCTTGTAGTTGGTGATCAGTTTCCACACATCTCAGGAGGGATTTTGGTCTATTCTTCTTTACAGATCTTCTCTAAATCCTGAAGGTTTCCTGGCTGCCGAAATTGCAGCTCCCTTCATAAATTTTCTATAGGATTAAGGTCTGGAGACTTCCTAGGCCACTCCGTGACCTTCATGTGCTTCTTCTTGAGCCACTCCTTTGTAGCCTTGGCGGTATGTTTTGGGTCATTGTCATGCTGGAAGACCCATCCATGACCCATCTTCAGTGTTCTGGCTGAGGGAAGAAGGTTCTCCTCCAAGATCTTACAATACATGGCCCCGTCCATTGGCCCCTCAATGCGGCAAAGTTGTGCTGTACCTTTAGCAGAGAAACAGCCTCAAAGCTTCATGTTTCCCACCTCCGTGTGTGACTGTAGGGATGATGTGTGACTGTAGGGATGGTGTGTGACTGTAGGGATGGTGTGTGACTGTAGGGATGATGTGTGACTGTAGGGATGATGTGACTGTAGGGATGATGTGTGACTGTAGGGATGGTGTGACTGTAGGGATGATGTGACTGTAGGGATGATGTGTGACTGTAGGGATGATGTGTGACTGTAGGGATGGTGTGACTGTAGGGATGATGTGTGACTGTAGGGATGGTGTGTGACTGTAGGGATGATGTGTGACTGTAGGGATGATGTGTGACTGTAGGGATGATGTGACTGTAGGGATGGTGTGTGACTGTAGGGATGATGTGTGACTGTAGGGATGGTGTGTGACTGTAGGGATGATGTGACTGTAGGGATGATGTGTGACTGTAGGGATGATGTGTGACTGTAGGGATGACGTGTGACTGTAGGGATGATGATGTGACTGTAGGGATGATGATGTGACTGTAGGGATGATGATGTGACTGTAGGGATGATGTGACTGTAGGGATGATGTGTGACTGTAGGGATGGTGTGACTGTAGGGATGGTGTGTGACTGTAGGGATGATGTGTGACTGTAGGGATGATGATGTGACTGTAGGGATGATGATGTGACTGTAGGGATGATGTGTGACTGTAGGGATGATGTGTGACTGTAGGGATGGTGTGACTGTAGGGATGGTGTGTGACTGTAGGGATGACGTGTGACTGTAGGGATGACGTGTGACTGTAGGGATGATGTGTGACTGTAGGGATGGTGTGTGACTGTAGGGATGACGTGTGACTGTAGGGATAACGTGTGACTGTAGGGATGACGTGTGACTGTAGGGATGATGTGACTGTAGGGATGATGTGACTGTAGGGATGATGTGTGACTGTAGGGATGGTGTGTGACTGTAGGGATGACGTGTGACTGTAGGGATGGTGTGTGACTGTAGGGATGACGTGTAACTGTAGGGATGACGTGTAACTGTAGGGATGACGTGTGACTGTAGGGATGATGTGTGACTGTAGGGATGATGTGACTGTAGGGATGATGTGTGACTGTAGGGATGATGTGTGACTGTAGGGATGATGTGTGACTGTAGGGATGATGTGTGACTGTAGGGATGATGTGACTGTAGGGATGATGCGTGACTGTAGGGATGGTGTGTGACTGTAGGGATGGTGTGACTGTAGGGATGATGTGTGACTGTAGGGATGATGTGTGACTGTAGGGATGGTGTGTGACTGTAGGGATGGTGTGACTGTAGGGATGATGTGTGACTGTAGGGATGGTGTGTGACTGTAGGGATGATGTGTGACTGTAGGGATGATGTGTGACTGTAGGGATGATGTGTGACTGTAGGCATGATGTGTGACTGTAGGGATGGTGTGTGACTGTAGGGATGATGTGTGACTGTAGGGATGATGTGTGACTGTAGGGATGATGATGTGACTGTAGGGATGGTGTGACTGTAGGGATGGTGTGTGACTGTAGGGATGACGTGTGACTGTAGGGATGATGTGTGACTGTAGGGATGGTGTGTGACTGTAGGGATGACGTGTGACTGTAGGGATAACGTGTGACTGTAGGGATGACGTGTGACTGTAGGGATGATGTGACTGTAGGGATGATGTGTGACTGTAGGGATGATGTGTGACTGTAGGGATGGTGTGTGACTGTAGGGATGACAGGGGACTGTAGGGATGGTGTGTGACTGTAGGGATGACGTGTAACTGTAGGGATGACGTGTGACTGTAGGGATGATGTGTGACTATAGGGATGACGTGTGACTGTAGGGATGATGATGTGACTGTAGGGATGATGATGTGACTGTAGGGATGATGATGTGACTGTAGGGATGATGTGACTGTAGGGATGATGTGACTGTAGGGATGACGTGTGACTGTAGGGATAACGTGTGACTGTAGGGATGACGTGTGACTGTAGGGATGATGTGACTGTAGGGATGATGTGTGACTGTAGGGATGATGTGTGACTGTAGGGATGGTGTGTGACTGTAGGGATGACGTGTGACTGTAGGGATGGTGTGTGACTGTAGGGATGACGTGTAACTGTAGGGATGACGTGTGACTGTAGGGATGATGTGTGACTGTAGGGATGATGTGACTGTAGGGATGATGTGTGACTGTAGGGATGATGTGTGACTGTAGGGATGATGTGTGACTGTAGGGATGATGTGTGACTGTAGGGATGATGTGACTGTAGGGATGATGCGTGACTGTAGGGATGGTGTGTGACTGTAGGGATGGTGTGACTGTAGGGATGATGTGTGACTGTAGGGATGGTGTGTGACTGTAGGGATGGTGTGACTGTAGGGATGATGTGTGACTGTAGGGATGGTGTGTGACTGTAGGGATGATGTGTGACTGTAGGGATGATGTGTGACTGTAGGGATGATGTGTGACTGTAGGGATGATGTGTGACTGTAGGCATGATGTGTGACTGTAGGGATGGTGTGTGACTGTAGGGATGATGTGTGACTGTAGGGATGATGTGTGACTGTAGGGATGATGATGTGACTGTAGGGATGGTGTGACTGTAGGGATGGTGTGTGACTGTAGGGATGACGTGTGACTGTAGGGATGATGTGTGACTGTAGGGATGGTGTGTGACTGTAGGGATGACGTGTGACTGTAGGGATAACGTGTGACTGTAGGGATGACGTGTGACTGTAGGGATGATGTGACTGTAGGGATGATGTGTGACTGTAGGGATGATGTGTGACTGTAGGGATGGTGTGTGACTGTAGGGATGACGTGTGACTGTAGGGATGGTGTGTGACTGTAGGGATGACATGTAACTGTAGGGATGACGTGTGACTGTAGGGATGATGATGTGACTGTAGGGATGATGATGTGACTGTAGGGATGATGATGTGACTGTAGGGATGATGTGACTGTAGGGATGATGTGACTGTAGGGATGACGTGTGACTGTAGGGATAACGTGTGACTGTAGGGATAACGTGTGACTGTAGGGATGACGTGTGACTGTAGGGATGATGTGACTGTAGGGATGATGTGTGACTGTAGGGATGATGTGTGACTGTAGGGATGGTGTGTGACTGTAGGGATGACGTGTGACTGTAGGGATGGTGTGTGACTGTAGGGATGACGTGTAACTGTAGGGATGACGTGTGACTGTAGGGATGATGTGTGACTGTAGGGATGATGTGACTGTAGGGATGATGTGTGACTGTAGGGATGATGTGTGACTGTAGGGATGATGTGTGACTGTAGGGATGATGTGACTGTAGGGATGATGCGTGACTGTAGGGATGGTGTGTGACTGTAGGGATGGTGTGACTGTAGGGATGATGTGTGACTGTAGGGATGATGTGTGACTGTAGGGATGGTGTGTGACTGTAGGGATGGTGTGACTGTAGGGATGATGTGTGACTGTAGGGATGGTGTGTGACTGTAGGGATGGTGTGTGACTGTAGGGATGATGTGTGACTGTAGGCATGATGTGTGACTGTAGGGATGGTGTGTGACTGTAGGGATGATGTGTGACTGTAGGGATGATGTGTGACTGTAGGGATGATGATGTGACTGTAGGGATGGTGTGACTGTAGGGATGGTGTGTGACTGTAGGGATGACGTGTGACTGTAGGGATGATGTGTGACTGTAGGGATGGTGTGTGACTGTAGGGATGACGTGTGACTGTAGGGATAACGTGTGACTGTAGGGATGACGTGTGACTGTAGGGATGATGTGACTGTAGGGATGATGTGTGACTGTAGGGATGATGTGTGACTGTAGGGATGGTGTGTGACTGTAGGGATGACGTGTGACTGTAGGGATGGTGTGTGACTGTAGGGATGACGTGTAACTGTAGGGATGACGTGTGACTGTAGGGATGATGTGTGACTATAGGGATGACGTGTGACTGTAGGGATGATGATGTGACTGTAGGGATGATGATGTGACTGTAGGGATGATGATGTGACTGTAGGGATGATGTGACTGTAGGGATGATGATGTGACTGTAGGGATGATGTGTGACTGTAGGGATGATGTGTGACTGTAGGGATGGTGTGACTGTAGGGATGGTGTGTGACTGTAGGGATGACGTGTGACTGTAGGGATGACGTGTGACTGTAGGGATGATGTGTGACTGTAGGGATGGTGTGTGACTGTAGGGATGACGTGTGACTGTAGGGATAACGTGTGACTGTAGGGATGACGTGTGACTGTAGGGATGGTGTGTGACTGTAGGGATGACGTGTAACTGTAGGGATGACGTGTGACTGTAGGGATGATGTGTGACTATAGGGATGACGTGTGACTGTAGGGATGATGATGTGACTGTAGGGATGATGTGTGACTGTAGGGATGATGTGACTGTAGGGATGATGTGTGACTGTAGGGATGGTGTGACTGTAGGGATGATGTGACTGTAGGGATGATGTGACTGTAGGGATGATGTGTGACTGTAGGGATGATGTGACTGTAGGGATGGTGTGTGACTGTAGGGATGGTGTGTGACTGTAGGGATGGGGTGTGACTGTAGGGATGATGTGTGACTGTAGGGATGATGTGACTGTAGGGATGATGTGTGACTGTAGGGATGATGTGTGACTGTAGGGATGATGTGACTGTAGGGATGATGTGACTGTAGGGATGGTGTGTGACTGTAGGGATGGTGTGTGTCTGTAGGGATGGGGTGTGACTGTAGGGATGATGTGTGACTGTAGGGATGATGTGACTGTAGGGATGATGTGTGACTGTAGGGATGATGTGTGACTGTAGGGATGATGTGACTGTAGGGATGATGTGACTGTAGGGATGGTGTGTGACTGTAGGGATGATGTGTGACTGTAGGGATGGTGTGACTGTAGGGATGATGTGTGACTGTAGGGATGATGTGACTGTAGGGATGGTGTGTGACTGTAGGGATGGTGTGACTGTAGGGATGATGTGACTGTAGGGATGATGTGTGACTGTAGGGATGGTGTGACTGTAGGGATGATGTGTGACTGTAGGGATGATGTGTGACTGTAGGGATGATGTGTGACTGTAGGGATGGTGTGTGACTGTAGGGATGGTGTGACTGTAGGGATGATGTGTGACTGTAGGGATGATGTGTGACTGTAGGGATGATGTGACTGTAGGGATGATGTGTGACTATAGGGATGACGTGTGACTGTAGGGATGATGTGTGACTGTAGGGATGATGTGTGACTGTAGGGATGATGTGTGACTGTAGGGATGGTGTGTGACTGTAGGGATGGTGTGACTGTAGGGATGATGTGACTGTAGGGATGATGTGACTGTAGGGATGATGTGTGACTGTAGGGATGGTGTGACTGTAGGGATGATGTGTGACTGTAGGGATGATGTGTGACTGTAGGGATGATGTGTGACTGTAGGGATGGTGTGACTGTAGGGATGATGTGTGACTGTAGGGATGATGTGACTGTAGGGATGGTGTGTGACTGTAGGGATGATGTGACTGTAGGGATGATGTGTGACTGTAGGGATGGTGTGTGACTGTAGGGATGATGTGACTGTAGGGATGATGTGTGACTGTAGGGATGGTGTGACTGTAGGGATGATGTGTGACTGTAGGGATGATGTGACTGTAGGGATGATGTGTGACTGTAGGGATGGTGTGACTGTAGGGATGATGTGTGACTGTAGGGATGATGTGTGACTGTAGGAATGATGTGTGACTGTAGGGATGGTGTGTGACTGTAGGGATGGTGTGACTGTAGGGATGATGTGACTGTAGGGATGATGTGTGACTGTAGGGATGATGTGTGACTGTAGGGATGGTGTGTGACTGTAGGGATGATGTGTGACTGTAGGGATGATGTGACTGTAGGGATGATGTGACTGTAGGGATGGTGTGTGACTGTAGGGATGATGTGTGACTGTAGGGATGGTGTGACTGTAGGGATGATGTGTGACTGTAGGGATGATGTGACTGTAGGGATGGTGTGTGACTGTAGGGATGGTGTGACTGTAGGGATGATGTGACTGTAGGGATGATGTGTGACTGTAGGGATGGTGTGACTGTAGGGATGATGTGTGACTGTAGGGATGATGTGTGACTGTAGGGATGATGTGTGACTGTAGGGATGATGTGTGACTGTAGGGATGGTGTGTGACTGTAGGGATGGTGTGACTGTAGGGATGATGTGACTGTAGGGATGATGTGTGACTGTAGGGATGATGTGACTGTAGGGATGGTGTGTGACTGTAGGGATGGTGTGACTGTAGGGATGATGTGTGACTGTAGGGATGATGTGTGACTGTAGGGATGATGTGTGACTGTAGGGATGATGTGACTGTAGGGATGATGTGTGACTGTAGGGATGATGTGACTGTAGGGATGATGTGTGACTGTAGGGATGATGTGTGACTGTAGGGATGATGTGTGACTGTAGGGATGATGTGTGACTGTAGGGATGGTGTGTGACTGTAGGGATGGTGTGACTGTAGGGATGATGTGACTGTAGGGATGATGTGTGACTGTAGGGATGGTGTGACTGTAGGGATGATGTGTGACTGTAGGGATGATGTGTGACTGTAGGGATGATGTGTGACTGTAGGGATGGTGTGACTGTAGGGATGATGTGTGACTGTAGGGATGATGTGACTGTAGGGATGGTGTGTGACTGTAGGGATGATGTGACTGTAGGGATGATGTGTGACTGTAGGGATGATGTGTGACTGTAGGGATGGTGTGTGACTGTAGGGATGATGTGACTGTAGGGATGATGTGTGACTGTAGGGATGGTGTGACTGTAGGGATGATGTGTGACTGTAGGGATGATGTGACTGTAGGGATGATGTGACTGTAGGGATGATGTGTGACTGTAGGGATGGTGTGACTGTAGGGATGATGTGTGACTGTAGGGATGATGTGTGACTCTAGGGATGATGTGTGACTGTAGGGATGGTGTGTGACTGTAGGGATGGTGTGACTGTAGGGATGATGTGACTGTAGGGATGATGTGACTGTAGGGATGATGTGTGACTGTAGGGATGATGTGTGACTGTAGGGATGGTGTGTGACTGTAGGGATGATGTGTGACTGTAGGGATGGTGTGTGACTGTAGGGATGGTGTGACTGTAGGGATGATGTGACTGTAGGGATGATGTGACTGTAGGGATGATGTGTGACTGTAGGGATGGTGTGTGACTGTAGGGATGGTGTGTGACTGTAGGGATGATGTGTGACTGTAGGGATGATGTGACTGTAGGGATGGTGTGTGACTGTAGGGATGATGTGTGACTGTAGGGATGATGTGACTGTAGGGATGGTGTGTGACTGTAGGGATGATGTGTGACTGTAGGGATGATGTGTGACTGTAGGGATGATGTGTGACTGTAGGGATGGTGTGACTGTAGGGATGATGTGTGACTGTAGGGATGGTGTGTGACTGTAGGGATGATGTGTGACTGTAGGGATGGTGTGTGACTGTAGGGATGGTGTGTGACTGTAGGGATGATGTGTGACTGTAGGGATGATGTGACTGTAGGGATGGTGTGTGACTGTAGGGATGATGTGTGACTGTAGGGATGATTTGACTGTAGGGATGGTGTGTGACTGTAGGGATGGTGTGTGACTGTAGGGATGATGTGTGACTGTAGGGATGGTGTGTGACTGTAGGGATGATGTGTGACTGTAGGGATGGTGTGTGACTGTAGGGATGGTGTGACTGTAGGGATGATGTGTGACTGTAGGGATGATGTGTGACTGTAGGGATGGTGTGTGACTGTAGGGATGGTGTGACTGTAGGGATGATGTGTGACTGTAGGGATGATGTGTGACTGTAGGGATGGTGTGTGACTGTAGGGATGGTGTGACTGTAGGGATGATGTGTGACTGTAGGGATGGTGTGTGACTGTAGGGATGGTGTGTGACTGTAGGGATGGTGTGACTGTAGGGATGATGTGTGACTGTAGGGATGATGTGTGACTGTAGGGATGATGTGTGACTGTAGGGATGATGTGTGACTGTAGGGATGGTGTGTGACTGTAGGGATGATGTGTGACTGTAGGGATGATGTGTGACTGTAGGGATGGTGTAGTGTGACTGTAGGGATGATGTGTGACTGTAGGGATGATGATGTGACTGTAGGGATGATGTGTGACTGTAGGGATGGTGTGTGACTGTAGGGATGATGTGTGACTGTAGGGATGATGTGTGACTGTAGGGATGGTGTGTGACTGTAGGGATGATGTGACTGTAGGGATGATGTGTGACTGTAGGGATGATGTGACTGTAGGGATGATGTGACTGTAGGGATGATGGGTGACTGTAGGGATGATGTGTGACTGTAGGGATGATGTGTGACTGTAGGGATGATGTGTGACTGTAGGGATGGTGTGTGACTGTAGGGATGATGTGTGACTGTAGGGATGATGTGACTGTAGGGATGATGTGACTGTAGGGATGATGGGTGACTGTAGGGATGATGTGTGACTGTAGGGATGATGTGTGACTGTAGGGATGATGTGACTGTAGGGATGATGTGTGACTGTAGGGATGGTGTGACTGTAGGGATGATGTGACTGTAGGGATGATGTGACTGTAGGGATGATGTGTGACTGTAGGGATGATGTGACTGTAGGGATGATGTGTGACTGTAGGGATGGTGTGACTGTAGGGATGATGTGTGACTGTAGGGATGATGTGACTGTAGGGATGATGTGTGACTGTAGGGATGGTGTGACTGTAGGGATGATGTGTGACTGTAGGGATGATGTGACTGTAGGGATGATGTGTGACTGTAGGGATGGTGTGACTGTAGGGATGATGTGTGACTGTAGGGATGATGTGTGACTGTAGGGATGATGTGACTGTAGGGATGATGTGACTGTAGGGATGGTGTGTGACTGTAGGGATGATGTGTGACTGTAGGGATGATGTGTGACTGTAGGGATGATGTGTGACTGTAGGGATGATGTGACTGTAGGGATGGTGTGTGACTGTAGGGATGGTGTGACTGTAGGGATGATGTGACTGTAGGGATGATGTGTGACTGTAGGGATGATGTGTGACTGTAGGGATGATGTGTGACTGTAGGGATGATTTGACTGTAGGGATGGTGTGTGACTGTAGGGATGATTTGACTGTAGGGATGATGTGTGACTGTAGGGATGGTGTGTGACTGTAGGGATGATGTGTGACTGTAGGGATGGTGTGTGACAGTAGGGATGATGTGACTGTAGGGATGGTGTGTGACTGTAGGGATGATGTGTGACTGTAGGGATGGTGTGTGACAGTAGGGATGATGTGACTGTAGGGATGGTGTGTGACTGTAGGGATGGTGTGTGACAGTAGGGATGATGTGACTGTAGGGATGGTGTGTGACTGTAGGGATGATGTGTGACTGTAGGGATGGTGTGTGACTGTAGGGATGGTGTGTGACTGTAGGGATGATGTGACTGTAGGGATGATGTGACTGTAGGGATGATGTGTGACTGTAGGGATGATGTGACTGTAGGGATGGTGTGTGACTGTAGGGATGGTGTGTGACTGTAGGGATGGTGTGTGACTGTAGGGATGGTGTGTGACTGTAGGGATGATGTGACTGTAGGGATGATGTATGACTGTAGGGATGATGTGACTGTAGGGATGATGTGACTGTAGGGATGATGTGTGACTGTAGGGATGATGTGACTGTAGGGATGATGTGACTGTAGGGATGATGTGTGACTGTAGGGATGATGTGACTGTAGGGATGGTGTGTGACTGTAGGGATGGTGTGTGACTGTAGGGATGGTGTGTGACTGTAGGGATGGTGTGTGACTGTAGGGATGGTGTGTGACTGTAGGGATGATGTGACTGTAGGGATGATGTGTGACTGTAGGGATGATGTGACTGTAGGGATGATGTGACTGTAGGGATGGTGTGTGACTGTAGGGATGGTGTGACTGTAGGGATGATGTGACTGTAGGGATGATGTGTGACTGTAGGGATGGTGTGTGACAGTAGGGATGATGTGACTGTAGGGATGGTGTGTGACTGTAGGGATGGTGTGTGACAGTAGGGATGATGTGACTGTAGGGATGGTGTGTGACTGTAGGGATGATGTGTGACTGTAGGGATGGTGTGTGACTGTAGGGATGGTGTGTGACTGTAGGGATGATGTGACTGTAGGGATGATGTGACTGTAGGGATGATGTGTGACTGTAGGGATGATGTGACTGTAGGGATGATGTGACTGTAGGGATGATGTGTGACTGTAGGGATGATGTGTGACTGTAGGGATGATGTGACTGTAGGGATGGTGTGTGACTGTAGGGATGGTGTGTGACTGTAGGGATGGTGTGTGACTGTAGGGATGATGTGTGACTGTAGGGATGATGTGACTGTAGGGATGGTGTGTGACTGTAGGGATGGTGTGTGACTGTAGGGATGGTGTGTGACTGTAGGGATGATGTGTGACTGTAGGGATGATGTGACTGTAGGGATGATGTGTGACTGTAGGGATGATGTGTGACTGTAGGGATGGTGTGACTGTAGGGATGATGTGACTGTAGGGATGGTGTGTGACTGTAGGGATGGTGTGTGACTGTAGGGATGGTGTGTGACTGTAGGGATGGTGTGTGACTGTAGGGATGGTGTGTGACTGTAGGGATGATGTGTGACTGTAGGGATGATGTGACTGTAGGGATGGTGTGTGACTGTAGGGATGGTGTGTGACTGTAGGGATGGTGTGTGACTGTAGGGATGATGTGTGACTGTAGGGATGATGTGACTGTAGGGATGATGTGTGACTGTAGGGATGATGTGTGACTGTAGGGATGATGTGTGACTGTAGGGATGATTTGACTGTAGGGATGGTGTGTGACTGTAGGGATGGTGTGACTGTAGGGATGATGTGTGACTGTAGGGATGGGGTGTGACTGTAGGGATGGTGTGTGACTGTAGGGATGGTGTGTGACTGTAGGGATGGTGTGTGACTGTAGGGATGATGTGACTGTAGGGATGATGTGTGACTGTAGGGATGATGTGACTGTAGGGATGATGTGACTGTAGGGATGGTGTGTGACTGTAGGGATGGTGTGACTGTAGGGATGATGTGACTGTAGGGATGATGTGTGACTGTAGGGATGGTGTGTGACAGTAGGGATGATGTGACTGTAGGGATGGTGTGTGACTGTAGGGATGGTGTGTGACAGTAGGGATGATGTGACTGTAGGGATGGTGTGTGACTGTAGGGATGATGTGTGACTGTAGGGATGGTGTGTGACTGTAGGGATGGTGTGTGACTGTAGGGATGATGTGACTGTAGGGATGATGTGACTGTAGGGATGATGTGTGACTGTAGGGATGATGTGACTGTAGGGATGATGTGACTGTAGGGATGATGTGTGACTGTAGGATGATGTGTGACTGTAGGGATGATGTGACTGTAGGGATGGTGTGTGACTGTAGGGATGGTGTGTGACTGTAGGGATGGTGTGTGACTGTAGGGATGGTGTGTGACTGTAGGGATGATGTGTGACTGTAGGGATGATGTGACTGTAGGGATGGTGTGTGACTGTAGGGATGGTGTGTGACTGTAGGGATGGTGTGTGACTGTAGGGATGATGTGTGACTGTAGGGATGATGTGACTGTAGGGATGATGTGTGACTGTAGGGATGATGTGTGACTGTAGGGATGGTGTGACTGTAGGGATGATGTGACTGTAGGGATGGTGTGTGACTGTAGGGATGGTGTGTGACTGTAGGGATGGTGTGTGACTGTAGGGATGGTGTGTGACTGTAGGGATGGTGTGTGACTGTAGGGATGGTGTGTGACTGTAGGGATGATGTGTGACTGTAGGGATGATGTGACTGTAGGGATGGTGTGTGACTGTAGGGATGGTGTGTGACTGTAGGGATGGTGTGTGACTGTAGGGATGATGTGTGACTGTAGGGATGATGTGACTGTAGGGATGATGTGTGACTGTAGGGATGATGTGTGACTGTAGGGATGATGTGTGACTGTAGGGATGATGTGACTGTAGGGATGATGTGTGACTGTAGGGATGATGTGTGACTGTAGGGATGATGTGTGACTGTAGGGATGATGTGACTGTAGGGATGATGTGTGACTGTAGGGATGATGTGACTGTAGGGATGATGTGTGACTGTAGGGATGGTGTGTGACTGTAGGGATGATGTGACTGTAGGGATGATGTGACTGTAGGGATGATGTGACTGTAGGGATGATGTGACTGTAGGGATGATGTGACTGTAGGGATGGTGTTCTTAGGGTCATAGTCGGCATTTTTCTTCCTCCAAACACAGCGAGTCGAGTTGATGCCAAAGAGCTAAATTTTGGTCTCCTCTGACCACAGAACTTTCTCCTTCTCTGAATCATTAGATGTTGATTGGTGGACTTCAGACGTTCCTCTCCATGTGTCTTCCTGAGGAGGGGACTTGCGGGGGCTGCAGGATTTCAATCCATGATGGAGTATAGTATTTCCAATGGTTTGTTTGGTGACTGTGGTCCCAACTGCCTTGAGATCCTTCACAAGCTCCTCCCATGTAGTTCTGGGCGGATCCCTCACTTTTCTCATCACCATCCTCACCCCATGAGGAGAAATCTTCCATGGAGCTCCAGACTGAGGACAATTGATGGTTATTTTGTATTTCTTCCATTTGTGAATAATCACTCCAACAGTTGTCTCCTCCTCACCAAGCTTCTTGCTGATGGTCTTGTAGCCCATTCCAGCCTTGTGCAGGTCTACAATCTTCTCCCCGACGTCCTCTGACAGATCTTTGCTCTTCCCCATGATGGTGAGGATTGGATGGAAGAGATTCTGTGGACAGGTGTCTTTTATACACATAACGAGTTGTCGTTAGGAGAACCTTCTTACATTGACAGGAGTGATCTGTGTACCACATGAGCACCTACTGTAGCCAGTCTGTGGGGGGCAGAATTATTGTTGGTTGGTTGGGGGGAGCAAATACTTATTTTACTCCGTTTATAACATTTGTATTGTGTGTTTTCTGGATTTTTGGTTGATATTCTGTCTCTATGATATAAAATACACATATGATAAAAATTATAGACCCTTCATTTCTTTGTAAGTGGGCAAAACTTACACAATCTGCAGGGGAGCCAATCAGTATTTTCCCCTCTGTATTGCACAAGGTGGAGTGTATGACATCATGGGGCTTATTTTGTGCATGAGCCATACAACAATATTAGTCTATAAAAAAAAAAAAGCCTTCTTACGAGACGGCTTGTTTTTTTTTAAGCAGATGAATGTAACATCGCCGTGATTGCCCGTCACATGATCAGAAAGCTTCCGATCGCAGGCAGCGATCGGGAACTTTCCGTTGGCCGCCGGTAACTGTGGCGGGAGCGTGCGCTCTCAGCACAAGTCTATTTGCAGCAATTCACGCAAATTTGTGGCCGCTTGGTGCCAAAAGGCTGCTTATTTGCGAGCGGCCAGCGCCAAGGGGTTAGAGTCTCATTGCCATGGACAGGAACAGCGACTTACAAACCTGCCCCCCCCCCCCCCCACACACACACATGCTCTTCCATGTACAGATTTGGATGAAAGCCCCCGAAGACCCCTTTCTCTTTTCACTACAGTGCCTTGAAAAAGTATTCATACCCCATTGAAATTTCCCACATGTTGCCATGTTACAACCAAAAACGTAAATGTATTTTATTGGGATTTTATGTGATGGACCAACACAAAGTGTCACATAATTGTGAACTGGAAGGAAAATGATACAAATATGTGAAAAGTGTGTGTGTGTGGGGGGGGGGCATTTCTATTCAGCCTCCCTTACTCTGATACCCCCAACTAAAATCTAGGGGAACCAATTGCCTTCAGAAGTCACCCAATTAGTAAATAGAGTCCACCTGTGTGTCATTTAATCTCAGTATATATACAGCTGTTCTGTGAAGCCCTCAGAGGTTTGTTAGAGAACCTTAGTGAACAAACAGCATCATGAAGGCCAAGGAACACACCAGACAGGTCAGGGATAAAGTTGTGGAGAAGTATAAAGCAGGTTTAGGTTATAAAATAATCTCCCAAGCTTTGATCATCTCACGGATCTCTGTTCAATCCATCATCGGAAAATGGAAAGAGTATGGCACAACTGCAAACCTACCAAGACATGGCCGTCCACCTAAACTGACCGGCCGGGCAAGGAGAGCATTCATCAGAGAAGAGCCAAGAGGTCCATGGTAACTCTGGAGGAGCTGCAGAGATCCACAGCTCAGGTGGGAGAATCTGTCCACAGGACAACTATTAGTCGTGTTCTCCACAAATCTGCCCTTTATGGAAGAGTGACAAGAAGAAAGACATTGGAGAAAGAAAGTCATAAGAAGTCCTGTTTGTAGTTTGTGAGAAGCCATGTGGAGGACACAGCAAACATGTGGAAGAAGGTGATCTGGTCACATGAGACCAAAATTCAACTTTATGGCCTAAAAGCAAAACGCTATGTGTGGAGGAAAACTAACACTGCACATCACCCTGAACACACCATCCCCACCGTGAAACATGGTGGTGGCAGCATCATGTGGTGGGGATGCTTTTCTTCAGCAGGGACAGGGAAGCTGGTCAGAGCTGATGGGAAGATGGATGGAGACAAATACAGGACAATCTTAGAAGAAAACCTGTTATGCCGCGTACACACGGTCGGACTTTTCGTCTACAAAAGTCCAACGGACGCTGACGGACTAAAGCTGGCTGGTAATCCGATCGTGTGTGGGCTTCTCCGGACTTTCAACGTACTTTTTTAGCCTCAAATCCGACGTACTTTAGATTTGAAACATGCTTCAAATCTTTACGTCGTAACTACGACGGACCCCGAAATCCGCTCGTCTGTGTGCTAGTCCGACGGACAAAAAGCCACGCTAGGGCACCTATTGGCTACTGGCTATGAACTTCCTTATTTTAGTCCAGTGTACGTCATCACGTACGAATCCGTCGGACTTTTGTGTGGTCGTGTGTAGGCAAGTCCGTTCGTTAGAAAGTATGCCGCAAGTCCGCCGCAAGTCCGCCGAAAGTCTGTCGGACAGGCTGTCTGACTTTTGTAGACGAAAAGTCCGACCGTGTGTACGCGGCATTAGAATGGCCCAGTCACAGTCCAGACCTAAATCACATTGAGAATCTGTGGCAAGACTTGAAAATTGCTGTTCACAGACGCTCTCCATCCAATCTGACACAGACAGGGGGTTTTACAAAGTATTGACTCCGGGGGGCGCCATACAAATGCCCATCCCCCCCCCCCCCCCACACTTTTCACATATTTATTTGTATCATTTATCATTTTCCTTCCACTTCACAATTATGTGACACTTTTGCCGCGTACACACGGTCGGACTTTTCGTCTACAAAAGTCAGACAGCCTGTCCGCCAGACTTCCGGCAGACTTTCGGCGGACTTGCGGCATACTTTCTAACGAACGGACTTGCCTACACACGACCACACAAAAGTCCGACGGATTCGTACGTGATGACGTACACTGGACTAAAATAAGGAAGTTCATAGCCAGTAGCCAATAGGTGCCCTAGCGTGGCTTTTTGTCCGTCGGACTAGCACACAGACGAGCGGATTTCGGGGTCCGTCGTAGTTACGAAGTAAAGATTTGAAGCATGTTTCAAATCTAAAGTACGTCGGATTTGAGGCTAAAAAAGTACGTTGAAAGTCTGGAGAAGCCCACACACGATCGGATTACCAGCCAGCTTTAGTCCGTCAGCGTCCGTTGGACTTTTGTAGACGAAAAGTCCGACCGTGTGTACGCGGCATTTGTGTTGGTCTATCACATAAAATCCCAATAAAATACATTTACATTTTTGGTTGTAACATGACAAAATGTGGGAAATGTCAAGGGGTATGAATACTTTTTCAAGACGCTGTACATAATGCACTTTGATCATTTTTAATAACTTTATCGAGCACTTTGTGGAAAAAAAAAAGAAATTTTAATTCATTCCTGCTTGGGTATGAATAAACGAAGACAATTGTTTTGTTCTAGGAACTGTCTGCCAACTGACAGTCCCCATAATACCAGCAATGAAGAATGTTCAGCAGAATCAGTCCCGACTCTTCTCCCCCTCCCCCCACAATTACATTTTCTTCATTCTCTTCTTGGGGCGTTGGTTGAAGACGGGAGAGGACCCCATTAGGCTGTCGGGGGAGGGAGAGGCGTAGCTGACTTCTGATCCGTTGGGACTGGCTGGGATGGCCGAGTCGCTGATCCCAGACATGGGCTCTTCAAACACGTCATTACCCAGAACGCTGTGCCCGTGTACCGCCGAATCCTCGTTGTCCTGAGGCTCCATCTTCACCTGCGTCAAACTCCACAGCGGCGAGGTGTTCACGTCTGATCCTGGGGAGAGGAAACAGCAGCTCAGTATGAGGACAAGCATGTTCCAGGAGGTCATACAGATAATCCACCGGCCGCCAGCGTACACCCACCAGGACCTGTCCCCCCCGGTACTACCCAGACAGACCGGGATCTGTTCCCCCCGGTACTACCCAGACAGACCGGGATCTGTTCCCCCCGGTACTACCCAGACAGACCGGGATCTGTTCCCCCTGCACTACCCAGACAGACAGGGATCTGTTCCCCCTGCACTACCCAGACAGACAGGGATCTGTTCCCCCTGCACTACCCAGACAGACAGGGATCTGTTCCCCCTGCACTACCCAGACAGACCGGGATCTGTTCCCCCTGCACTACCCAGACAGACAGGGATCTGTTCCCCCTGCACTACCCAGACAGACCGGGATCTGTTCCCCCTGCACTACCCAGACAGACAGGGATCTGTTCCCCCTGCACTACCCAGACAGACAGGGATCTGTTCCCCCTGCACTACCCAGACAGACAGGGATCTGTTCCCCCTGCACTACCCAGACAGACAGGGATCTGTTCCCCCTGCACTACCCAGACAGACAGGGATCTGTTCCCCCTGCACTACCCAGACAGACAGGGATCTGTTCCCCCCGGTACTACCCAGACAGACAGACCGACCGGGATCTGTTCCCTCTGCACTACCCAGACAGACAGACCGGGATCTGTTCCCCCTGCACTACCCAGACAGACCGGGATCTGTTCCCCTGGTACTACCCAGACAGACAGGGATCTGTCCCCCCCTGCACTACCCAGACAGACCGGGATCTGTTCCCCCCTGAGGTATACAGACAGACAGACTAGGATTTAGACAATGTCCATTCACAAGCGCATTGCTTGGGAGCGAGCCTGCTTGAGTGCCCCATAGCAAGAGGCTTACTATTGGGGGCACTTGGCAGAGGGGAGGAGCCAGGAGCGCTGGCGAAGAATCCGAAAAGAGGAGGATCGGGGCTGCTCTGTGCAAAACCATTACAGAGAGCCGGTGTTCTGACATATACTGTCCTCCTATCAGATAGTGTCCGCTCCGTACTGCGCAGGCGCAGCGCCTGCGCAGTACGGAGGAGATGCCGAAAATGTCCGAAGTTGATCAGCTGACCATCAGCTGTACACGGCGCTCGGGCACTTGTTAGTGATGGCTTTGCAAGAGGGCCCCTCGCGGGCTCGCTTTGCTCACCACGCTTCGGGCACGGCCTCGCTGCGCTCAGCATCTATTTATTCTCACTCTATGTCCACTTGGATAGTAGGGAATGTTCCTGGACATAGGGTGAGAATAAATGCGCAGGCGCTGTGTACAGCTGACGATCAGCTGTTGAACTTCGGAGACTTTTGGCGTCTCGTTTGTCCTCCGTACTGCGCCTGCGCAGTACAGGGCGGACACTTTTGGATAGGGGACTGTATTCAACAAGACACCGGCAAGTATAACATGTTTGTTTTTGTTTTGAAATAAATACACTTTAAGGCAAGGGTCTCAAACTGGTGGCCCTCCAGCTGTTGAAAAACTACAAGTCCCATCAGACATTGCAAGGCTGACAGGTACAAGCATGACTCCCACAGGCATGATGGGACTTGTAGTTTCGCAACAGCTGGAGGGCCGCCAGTTTGAGAATCCTGCTTTAAGGGCTCATGATGCACACAGGACGTTTTTACAGCTGCTGTTAGGAGGGCGTTTGACATTTTTTTTTTTAACTGCCTCTAAAAGCCCCTCCTATGTGTCCGTGCGCACATATACTGTCAGAGGCGTTTGGAGGCAAAAGTGTTCAGGGACAGTAGGAAAAAAAAAAAAAAAAAAAAAACGACAGCCTGTGCTTCCAGGAGCAGTAAAAACAAAAAAATGCCAAAAAACACGGCTAAACGGGTCAATCCGCGTTAAGCTGCGTTTGACGTTTTTACATTATAGGGAGTGTTTTTAATGATAAAAGACCCAAGAAATGCTAACGCTGGGAAAACGCGCAATAGCGCTAATGTAAAAAACGCGGCTAAACGTTAACAAGAGCGTTTTTAGCGCTACTGATTTTACAATGTCCTGTGTGCATGAGCCCTAATGCTCGGGGGAGGCAGCGTGGCTTCTGTATCATGTGACTGCTGCGATTGGCTCAGCCCACTGACTCCCAATCAAAAGCCTTGACAGCTCCTCAGTGTGCTGGGTGCGGGAGAGTGCAAAGCCCCCGCTTGTCTGTGTCAGCAAGGCTCGGGAGTGAGACTGCATGAGTACCCCCCAAGGGGGAAGGAGTACTTAGAAGGCAGGAGGTGGCGAGGGACCCCAGTAGAGGAGGATCTGGGCTTATCTGTGCCACAACCATTACACAGAGGAGGAGAGTACAACAAGTTTATTATTTAAGAAATAAAACTATCTAGGAGGCGCTCTTGTTGGTGTTACTTTGTTACCAGAATCCACCTTTCCACTTACATCTCCTCACAATAGAGTCGCCGTGTCGCTATAACCCGGTACCAGCGGGGGGCGCCGGACTTACATATTCAAATCTATCGCAAACAAAAAGGACTTTGACTGCAATCAGCTGAACCTCCCCGTGTCGCTCGGCCCGCTTATTAGACTATTGCAATTCAAATGAGGAAAAAATTCTGAGAAAAAGAAAAATAACATTTCAGGAGCCGATTGAAAAGAAAATTGATTTCAACGACAATCCACTTCATCCGGGGGAATAAGCGGCCGCCTGCAACGCAACAGTTTTGGTTTATTAGAGCTTTGTGCCGATGGTTCCGGATTGCAGGGGGGGGGGGGGAGGGGCCTTCACATTTAGTACCGCTAATGGTGGGGAGAGATAATAAACACCTCGCCGGGTCATTAAAGGAACAATCCCGCCGATCGCTCCACAAAACACAGCTGACCCGGCGTAGCCTCCGATCTCATTACCTTCAGTCACCGGCCAGAATAACAACGCAGAACAAGAACTTTTCTGACTTTCTTCATTTGAGATGTAAACATGTTCCGGGTCACATCACAGGAAAGTGCTAAACATGGGCCCAGCATCAGTAAGTAATGCATCGTGTAATACTTCCAGGTATTTATTACTTCCAACAGAAATCACAAGCCGGGGTCACCAACTACATCCTGGACTTCTGGCTCACAAATGTCTGACACAGATCAGTCCCTGCTGCCGACTCTCATCTTCTCCCTCGCTCTCTTTTCCCCCTCTCCCAATCCCATTCTCTTTTCTTCACCTCTCTCTTTCCCTCTCCTCCCTTTCTTTTCTTCCTTCCCTCTCCTCTCTTCCTTTTCCTGTCTCTTTCCTCTCTTCGGCTGGGTTCACACTTCTGCCAATTGGATGCCAGTTTCCCCACATCCAATTCGCATGGCAGGAGACTGACTGGCTCTCAATAGAGCCGCTTCACACAGCTCTGGGGTGGCCGCAGTCCACATTGGAAAAGGGTTCTGCGAGTCTGACTCCAAATCAGGTGCAAATTCAAGCAGAAATTCTGACCTGAAATGGTGAACAGAGACACACCGGACCCCCCACTGTGAGCCACGGCCACGGCATGTGTGAACCCAGCCCTCCTCTCTCCTCCTTCCTCTGCTCTCTCTTCCTTCCCTCTCCTCCTTTTCCTCTCCTCTCTTCCTTTCCTCCTTCCTTTCCCTCTCCTCTCGCTTTCTTCCTTCACTCTCCTCTCTTCCTATCTTCCCTCTCCTCTCTTCCTTCCCTTCTCCTCTCTTCCTTCCTTCTCCTTTTCCTCTTTAACTCTTCCTTCCCTTCTCCTCTCTTCCTTCCTTCTCCTTTTCCTCTCTAGCTCTTCCTTCCCTCTCCTCTCCCCTCTTCCTTCCCTCTCCTCTCCCATCTCCTCTCCCCTCCCTCTCCTCCTTTTCCTCTCTCTCTTCCTTCCCTCCTCCTTCCCTCTCCTCTCCTCATTTTCCTCTTTCCCTTCCCCCTCCTCTCGCTTCCTTCCTTCACTCTCCTCTCCACCTTCCTTCTCCTCTCTCTTTTCTTCCTTTTCCTCACTCTCTTTCTTCCCTCTCCTCGCTTCCTTCCTTCTCCCTTCTTCCTTCCTTCTCCCCTCTTCCTTCCATCTCCCCTCTTCCTTCCTTCTCCTCCTCTCTCTCTTCCTTTGCTCTCCCCTCTTCCTTCCTTCTCTCCTCTTCCTTCCCTCTCCCCTCTTCCTTCCCTCTCCCCTCTTCCTTCCCTCTCCCCTCTTCCTTCCCTCTCCTCCTCTCTCTCTTCCTTTGCTCTCCCCTCTTCCTTCCCTCTCCTCTCTCCTTTCCTCTCTCTTCCTTCCCTCTCCTCTATTTCTTCCCTCCTCCTTCCTTCCTTCTCCTTTTCCTCTCCTCTCTTTCTTGTTCCCTCTCCTCCCTTCCTTTTCCTCTCCCTTACCTCTCTTCTCTACCCCCCCCCCCCCCTCTCTCCATCTTTCCCTGTCCTCTCGCTTTCCCTCTCCTCTCCTTTCTTCCTTTTCCTGTCTCTCTCTCTCCATTTTCCTGTCTCTTTCCCTCTTCTCTCCTCAGCTCTCCTCCCTTCCTCTGGCTTGTTTTGTGGCATTAACGCAGTAAAGGCTTCTTTCTGACAACTCCATCATTTAGACAATACTTCTTCCCCCGGAGATTACCTTGGAAAACATTTGAATATTAAATGTAATAAAAGGAAACATATGAAAGTGCTTTACATTTCCTCCGGTCTCCCTGCACCCGACACTACCAGAGGGCGGAATGATCCCCACACTACCAGAGGGCGGAATGATCCCCACACTACCAGAGGGCGGAATGATCCCCACACTACCAGAGGCGGAATGATCCCCACACTACCAGAGGGCGGAATGATCCCCACACTACCAGAGGGCGGAATGATCCCCACACTACCAGAGGGCGGAATGATCCCCACACTACCAGAGGGCGGAATGATCCCCACACTACCAGAGGGCGGAATGATCCCCACACTACCAGAGGGCGGAATGATCCCCACACTACCAGAGGGCGGAATGATCCCCACACTACCAGAGGGCGGAATGATCCCCACACTACCAGAGGGCGGAATGATCCCCACACTACCAGAGGGCGGAGGGATCCCCACACTACCAGAGGGCGGAGGGATCCCCACACTACCAGAGGGCGGAGGGATCCCCACACTACCAGAGGGCGGAGGGATCCCCACACTACCAGAGGGCGGAGGGATCCCCACACTACCAGAGGGCGGAGGGATCCCCACACTACCAGAGGGCGGAGGGATCCCCACACTACCAGAGGGCGGAGGGATCCCCACACTACCAGAGGGCGGAGGGATCCCCACACTACCAGAGGGCGGAATGATCCCCACACTACCAGAGGGCGGAATGATCCCCACACTACCAGAGGGCGGAATGATCCCCACACTACCAGAGGGCGGAATGATCCCCACACTACCAGAGGGCGGAATGATCCCCACACTACCAGAGGGCGGAATGATCCCCACACTACCAGAGGGCGGAATGATCCCCACACTACCAGAGGGCGGAATGATCCCCACACTACCAGAGGGCGGAATGATAACGACACTACCAGAGGGCGGAATGATAACGACATTACCAGAGGGCGGAATGATCCCCACACTACCAGAGGGCGGAATGATCCCCACACTACCAGAGGGCGGAATGATCCCCACACTACCAGAGGGCGGAATGATCCCCACACTACCAGAGGGCGGAATGATCCCCACACTACCAGAGGGCGGAATGATCCCCACACTACCAGAGGGCGGAATGATCCCCACACTACCAGAGGGCGGAATGATCCCCACACTACCAGAGGGCGGAATGATCCCCAGAATACCAGAGGGCGGAATGATCCCGACACTACCAGAGGGCGGAATGATCCCCACACTACCAGAGGGCGGAATGATCCCCACACTACCAGAGGGCGGAATGATCCCCACACTACCAGAGGGCGGAATGATCCCCACACTACCAGAGGGCGGAATGATCCCCACACTACCAGAGGGCGGAATGATCCCCACACTACCAGAGGGCGGAATGATCCCCACACTACCAGAGGGCGGAATGATCCCCACACTACCAGAGGGCGGAATGATCCCCACACTACCAGAGGGCGGAATGATCCCCACACTACCAGAGGGCGGAATGATCCCCACACTACCAGAGGGCGGAATGATCCCCACACTACCAGAGGGCGGAATGATCCCCACACTACCAGAGGGCGGAATGATCCCCACACTACCAGAGGGCGGAATGATCCCCACACTACCAGAGGGCGGAATGATCCCCACACTACCAGAGGGCGGAATGATCCCGACACTACCAGAGGGTGGAATGATCCCCACACTACCAGAGGGCGGAATGATCCCGACACTACCAGAGGGCGGAATGATCCCGACACTACCAGAGGGCGGAATGATCCCGACACTACCAGAGGGCGGAATGATCCCGACACTACCAGAGGGCGGAATGATCCCGACACTACCAGAGGGCAGAATGATCCCGACACTACCAGAGGGCAGAATGATCCCGACACTACCAGAGGGCAGAATGATCCCGACACTACCAGAGGGCAGAATGATCCCGACACTACCAGAGGGCGGAATGATCCCGACACTACCAGAGGGCGGAATGATCCCCACACTACCAGAGGGCGGAATGATCCCCACACTACCAGAGGGCGGAATGATCCCCACACTACCAGAGGGCGGAATGATCCCCACACTACCAGAGGGCGGAATGATCCCCACACTACCAGAGGGCGGAGGGATCCCCACACTACCAGAGGGCGGAGGGATCCCCACACTACCAGAGGGCGGAGGGATCCCCACACTACCAGAGGGCGGAGGGATCCCCACACTACCAGAGGGCGGAGGGATCCCCACACTACCAGAGGGCGGAGGGATCCCCACACTACCAGAGGGCGGAGGGATCCCCACACTACCAGAGGGCGGAATGATCCCCACACTACCAGAGGGCGGAATGATCCCCACACTACCAGAGGGCAGAATGATCCCGACACTACCAGAGGGCGGAATGATCCCGACACTACCAGAGGGCAGAATGATCCCGACACTACCAGAGGGCGGAATGATCCGGCTGGTGGAGGAGGACTGATGTAGACATCACGTGTGGAGAAAGGTGTTCCTTACCTGATGGCTGAGGAGAGGAATCAACCTCCATATTAGAAGAGAACCTGTCACCCTGGGCCCCCAGGACCCCTACAGGGAGGGACTGGTCCCCGGGTGCCAGGTCTCCCTCAAGCTCCTCGTTGATGGGGAATGTGATGTCCGTCACCGGCTCCTCTTTGATCTTCACAGGTTTGGTGTCCTCAGAGACGCGCTCAGGATGGACCAACTTCTCGTACTCCTCAGACAGCTGCTTACTGACCTGCCGGCACAGAGAGGAGGAGAGACAATGACACCAACATCACCATGGAGGAGTATAGAAACACCCCAATTAGTAAAAACTTTATTGAAATGTCAGATCAAAAACATGACCAGCTGGAGCTCCTCCCTCCGACATGTTTTATTCCCACAGAGGTTAATTATAGAGCGTAGGAAGGGAGAAGCTACCCAGACCATAACAAAATCTGGGGATTTACCGAAATATCCACCGCAAATAGGGTTAGAAAGCACTTTGCCGAAATCCCCCCCCCCCCATTGACTTCAATGCAAAAATCCCCCCCCCCTATTGACTTCAATGCAAAAATCCCCATCCCCCCAAAATCGACTTCAACGCAAAAATCCCCAACTACCCCCCCCCCCCAATCGACTTCAATGCAAAAATCCCCCCCCCCCCCCACAAAAATCGACTTTAATGCAAAAATCCCCAACCCCCCACCCGCCATTGACTTCAATGCAAAAAGCGTCCCCCCATTGACTTCAATACCAAAATCCCCCCCCCCAATCGACTTCAATGCAAACCCCCCCCCCCCATTGACTTCAATGCAAAAATCGCCCCCCCCATTGACGTCAATGCAAAAATCCCCCCCACCCTCCATTGACTTCAATGCAAAAATCCCCCCCCCCCAATCGACTTCAATGCAAACCCCCCCCCCCCCCCCCATCGACTTCAATGCAAAAATCGCCCCCCCCCATTGACTTCAATGCAAAAATTGCCCATCCCCCCCCCCCCATTGACTTCAATGCAAAAATTGCCCCCCCCCATTGACTTCAATGCAAAGATTGCCCATCCCCCCCCCCCATTGACTTTAATGCAAAAATTTGGGGGTTCAAAGTAATTTTCTACCAAAAAATATACAGATTTTTTACTTGTAAACAACAAATGTCATAAAAAGGGGTGGGTCCTTAAGTGTATATCTGCGTCAGGCCCCTCCCCACCTGTAACATGTAGGCGTGGTAATCCTTGATACGGTGCTGCCAGAACTTCTGTAGGGACAGGACGCTGCCGATCCCCATCTCATGGAAGACCTGCTCCATGACGTCCTGGAAGGGGGTGTGGCCTTGCCTGGCCTCGCGGTCCGCGTTGAACCTCAGCATCTTGGTGAACTTCAGGCAGTACTCGTGGGAGATGTCGGTGAGGGTCTCCAGGACGCTTTCGTTGGCGGTGTCGAAGCCGGCGTGGGCCAGGATGGTGGCCACAGACTGGTACATGAGTTGGCGGCAGGAGTGGTAGCTGAGCTCTGTGACGGGTTCTCCTCTCCCGCTATTAGAAGAACATCAGAGAGGAGGAGGGGTTAGAACAGAATTATGGGCGTTATGCTTTAAGCACACAGTTGTCATATATCTGCCGTTCTCTTCATGTAAGCGTTTCACCACCGTCACCTGGCTGGTTTGAAACATCTTAAAATGTACGTCTAAAAGGATGTCAGGGGTGTGTTCTTTCATAACACTCTTACTGGAGGAAGATCTGAGGGAGGTTGATGTGATGTTTACAGCCCCCCTTTCACAAAATGTGCCTTTATTTTGTGGGTGAATGACTATTCATTCTCTGCAATCAATTTTCTTCCTGAGAAAACACATCCCCCGGAATCCCTTTAGACATGCATGCTCAAGCAACTGATCAGCAGACTGCACAGCTAATGCATTTTATTATGCTTTAAAAACACAGTTAGCGTATATCTGCCGTTCTCTTCATGTCACCATCATCATCATCTGGCTGGTTTCTAACATCTGGAAGTAATATTGCCCCCACCCCCACAGTATATAATTACCTTTCTTCACATCCCCCACTGCACCATTCAGCTACTGAGAGTGAGTGAAAGGAAAACCCTGTGAAAAGCGGGGGAGGGCTGTGGACTCCCCACTGATTGGCCCGACACTGTCATAAGTGCAGAGTCACATGCTTGTCCATGCATGAAAGTACTGGGCATGGTCTGTGGCTCCGAGCCCTGATTGGAGGGAGAGGTGGAGGAGTGAATGAAAGGTAATTGGGGGGGGGGGGGGGGGGTGGTGAAGGGATAAAAGCAAAGCACAGATTTCCTTTAATGCCCATTCATTAAAGCCCATCTCCAGGCAAATAAGGCTAAAGGCACATGTGCATCTAATAGGATGCCGCAATTGTGTTCTTTCATGCAATGCTCTTGCAGGAAGGAGATACAAGGCAGAGTGCTCTCCCCCTGGTCCAAATTGTTTCTGCCCACCTTTAACCCTTAACAGTTTTTTCTGACCATTATATGAAAGAACATATGCTCGGCATCCCTTTAGACATGCATGCTCAAGCAACTGTTTAGCAGATTGCACAGCTCAAGTCTGAAGCACTCGCTGGCCAGCAGGGGGGAACATGCATGTCTAAACTGATCCCAAGAATTATGAAAGAACACATCCCTTTAGACGTGCATGCTTAAAGCGGAACTTGATTCATTTTTTCATCTTTTCATCTATTAAATCTTCTGCTCTTGTTGTTGTTTTAACTTTGGATAGAAAAACATTTTTTTTTCTGCCAGTAAATCCCTTATACAGCCCACTTCCTGTTTCTTGTCTGGTCATTAGCCTAGGATTATGACATCATGCACAGCTTACTCTCTCCTGAGAATTTGCCAGGAAGGGAGGGGGGGATGAGTCATAAGAGGAGCAATGAGAGCTGCAGAGCTGGAGGTGTGCCTCTGTGTAAATCCAGGAAGTGAACAGGCAGCAGCTTCAGTTGCCCACAGTTAAAATGGCTGCAGCCAGACTCAGTGAAGGGAGATTTGTGCAGCATATTTTGCAAGTACAGAATCAAAGTACATATAAAATAATATGCAAAGTGGTTGGAGGGAAGCTTCAGAATGGCAAAGATGTTTTTATTACAAATTATGTGAGCAGACCGCAGTTCCTCTTTAGGTAACTGATCAGCAGATCGCACAGGTAAAGTCTACAGCACCCAGTGGCAAGCCGGGAGGAACATGCATGTCTAAAGCGATCCTATGCATTACATGAAAGAACACATCCCCAGCATCCCTTCAGACATGCATGGTTGAGCAACTGATCAGCGGATCGCACAGCTAGTCTGCAGCATCCAGCAGGGAGAATCATGCATGTCTAAAGGGATCCTGAGGATATGTTCTTTCATATAAATGCTCTCAAAAGAAGAACCAAGCCAGGGTGAAGTGATGGTTATAGGAGCTTGTCATGCTCCTCCCATCAAATTCAGAGGGAGACCCAGTGATGACATCACAGGACATCAAAGAGGTATTTCCTAAAAATAAAATGATTTGATTGGTGGGGACTAGGGAAGGTTCTTCAGCTTTGGTCTTACCGGTAGAAGTCGCTCTCGGGGTCGCTGTGCCTCAGCTGGAATGGCAGCTTGGGCAGTTTGCAGTCTTGCGGCAGCAGATCGTCGGGAAGGGGCGGGGACGGCGGCGGGTGCGGAAGGGGTTCGCTCTCCTCCACTTTGATGCCTTCCACCGGCTGCTGGTTCTGCCCCTGGGCCGCGGCGATCAGGCCCCGCAGTTTGCGGTTGTGTTGGATCAGCTGGATGGTGTGAATGGTGAGGCTGCAGGGCTCCGAGGGGACATCCAGCATGGTGGTGGGCCGCGGCCTGTTGGCGGACGGCTGGTGTAAAGGGGGCTCCTGCATCTCCACTGTGCGGAATTCCCTCTGCAGGAGATCGAAGGAGCTTCTGCTGGCCTGACCCGAGGCCACCGGGATCTCCCCCCAATATCGCATCATTTCACCGCAAAGATCCGGCGCGGTTCTGTATGAAGACGATCAGACCGCGGACAGACACGCCAATACTACATAGTAGTCATGTGACCGCATCCAGACACCTCCCACTCCTCCGACATGTGATCAACCTGGAATAGAGACAAGGAGAAGGCGGAGCCATCAGTACATACATGGCGTCAACGAGTCTCCACCCTACAGCAATATTTATATCCTCCCTTCGCCCCTCCCCTTCAGTCTTGCACAGGTGTACAGGCTCCTCCCCTCAACCTGCTTACAGCGCCAATTGTCAAGCCTAACTCCGCCCTCCCTTCAGTCTTACACAGCTGTGCCGGCTCCTCCCCTCAACCTGCTTACAGCGCCAATTGTCAAGCCTAACTCTACCCTCTCTTCAGTCTTTGCACAGCTGTACAGGCTCCTCCCCTCATCCTGCTCATAGCACCAATTGTCAAGCCTAACTCCGCCCTCCCTTCAGCCTTGCACAGGTGTGCCAACTCCTCCCCTCATCCTGCTAACAGCACCAATTGTTAAGCTTAATTCCGCCCTCCTCTTCAGTCTTGCACAGGCGTGCCGACTCCTCCCCTCATCCTGCTAACAGCACCAACTGTCAAGCCTAACTCCGCCCTCCCTTCAGTCTTGCACAGGTGTACTGGCTCCTCCCCTCATCCAGCTCACAGCACCAATTGTCAAGCCTAACTCCGCCCTCCCTTCAGTCTTTGCACAGCTGTACTGGCTCCTCCCCTAATCCTGCTTACAGCGCCAATTGTCAAGCCTAACTCCGCCCTCCTCTTCAGTCTTGCACAGGTGTACAGCCTCCTCCCCTCATCCAGCTTACAGCGCCAATTCTTAAGTCTAACTCCGCCCTCCCTTCAGTCTCCCCTCCCACTGCTTGCTTTGGGACCGACGGCTCTTGAGAGTACTGAGGCCGGGTGCTGTGATGTTTCAGGAAGCTTTGTACAACTCCCTGCTGGCCCCTCCCACCAGCCATGATCTGCCTGCATTACATAGACAAGCACAGACATCACGGCATCCACAATGTGCTGTGTGTGCGCGTGCATTAAACCCCGCCCCTTTTCCAGCCACACATATGTGTTAGGTGACTAAAGGGATTAAAAATGTTGATGGGGGGGAGGGGAGGCACAACATTTAAAGCGGAAGTAAACCCATCCATAAAACAGTTACCTTTTCGGCACGTTTTTTATGATTTTTATTTGACATTTATTTATATTATTCGTAAAATATTAATAAAGAAAACAAATAAAATAATAATGAATAACCCTAACCTAAAAACTGAACTCGAACCCCTCATGCCCCGTACACACGAGCGGAAATTCCGCCAGCAAAACTCCGATGAGAGCTTTTGGTCCGAAAATTCAGACCGTGTGAACGCTCCATCGGACTTTTGCTAGCCGAATTCCAGCCAGCAAAAAGATCGAGAGCAGGTTCTCCATTTTTCGGTCAGAAAAAGTTCGGATCTGAAAATTCCCGATCGCCTGTACCAATTCCGATGCGCAAAAAATTCCTACGCATGCTCGGGAGCATTGATCTTCATTTTTCCTCGGCTCGTCGGAGTGTTGTACGTCACCGCGTTATTGGCGGTCGAAAGGTTCAGCAAAACTTTTGTGTGACTGTGTGTATGCAAGGCAAGCGAAATTCCGCGTCGGAAAAACAATCCTAGATTTTTCAGACGGAAATTCAGCTCGTGTGTACGGGGCATTACCATAAACGAAAAAAAAAAAATAAATCAACATTATAATAAATGAATAATAATAAAAGAAGAAATAAAAGCTAATGGAAAAAGCTAAAAAAAAAAAAACAAAAAAAGAATAAAAAGAAAAGAAAAAAAAATACCTAGAAACAAGTGGTGTAACAGATAACACCTTTGCCGGGTTTCCCCCCCATTATCAAAATTTTTGAAAAAAATCTTATGCAGTTTGTTAGATCAGGCTAAACCAACCGTTGTTTGCGTTAGATCTCACACAGAAGAGGCAGTATTAACAGTTATTTCCGGGGGGAGGGGGGGGGGGGCAACCCGTCATCAGCCCCCCCCCCCCCCCCCCCCCCTTATCAAAAAATTGACCAGTTAGCTATTTTGGAAGCTATTTGTTAGATCCAGTAAGATCAAGTGGTGTTAACGTTAGATCTCGCAAAATTGGAGACTTATTAAGTGATTAATGAGGGGGGGGGGGGCTGCCACCCCCCCCCTTATCAAATTTTCTGGCCAAAAATCATTCAGGCTAATAGATATTCCTTAGATCCGGTAAGATCAAGTGGTTTTAACGTTAGAGATATTAGGTGGTGGTACATAAGGATGAGATTAGATCTCACATAATTAGAGACTTATTAAGTGATTAATGAGGGGGGTTGGCCCCCCCTTATCAAATTTTCTGCCTAAAAAAAAAATCACCCCGACTAATTGACATTCATGATTTTAATGCTTGATTATCAATAATTACAGGGATGTAATGGATATTTGGTAGCGATGCACGCATATCCATACTAGTGTCTATATCGGAGGCGGTGATGAGCATTTTCACGTGTACCAGTGAGGAGTGCCAATGAGCATAGCGAGGTATGGTGAAATTATGTGGGACATTAATCGAAAGGTGTGTCCAAGCCCCCTGAAGCACAGTTCTAGAAGCCAGAGGGAAACTTCGGAGGGCTCTGGTGAAGGAGCCAACCACGGTGCCCATCTACGGTAGCTGGCTCAAAACCAATGACACGAAGAGACATCAGCGAAAGTCCAAACCCTTGCAGAGGCCCCCCCCCCCCCCCCCATTGTTGCCTCCGAGAAACCCAGTGTCCCGTTTTCTTTGACACATGCTGCCTGGTGTCGGAGAGTCAATGCACACCAGACTCCCAGAACTTAGCAGAGACTTAAGCCCAATCAGAACCTCACAGAGAGGAGCGCGGATACAAACCACTGAACAGGCCAGGGCCACCACTTCCTCCATGTTCCATGACAAGCTGGTGGGATCTTCTCCTGTTGTTCCCATCCAAGTAAAGGGAGTCTACACCAAGGCCCTTCTGGATACTGGAGCTTAAGTGACCCTTCTCTACAGAGACTTCTATGACCGGCACCTCAAGCACCTGCCTTTGCAGAAGTTGGAAGAGTTGCAGATATTGTGACTCAGAACTTCCCCTATGATGGCTATCTACCGGTCAAGCTGAGCTTTGATCCCTCCATGGCTGGGAAAGCCGAGACTTTTGACACTCAGGCAGTGATCTCTCCTCGCCCTCCAGGGGCCAGTAAGAGTTCTCTCATCATAGGGACCAATACTGATCTTGTCAGAAGGCTGTTGACACCTCTTGTTCTGGAGCTGGGCACTTCAACTACAAGTGTGCTCCGCATGCTGAGACAAGCCTACCAGCACCTGGTACAAAAAAAGGCTCCAGCTGAAGGAGTGGGAAAGATCTGGAGCTTGAACCAGTGTGAGAAGGTGTTACAGCCTGGTAAAGTGGCCTATTTACGAGCATCTGTCAAGCTAAATTGGAAGCAACCAGGCCCCGTCATTGTCCTTGAATCGGATGGACAGAGAGAAGACATGGGAGTGGAGATAATTCCCGAGGTGGTTTCAACCAAAGGGTTGCAGCAAAGAAGTCACGGGAAGATCTTGGTTAGTGTCCGCAATATAAACAGCCTCGCCAGTGAAGATGCCGGCTCAGATGTTGCTGGGACAAGTGAATCTGGCCACCAAAGTCTGATTTGGTGGGGGGAGCAAAGGATGGGATCTCTGTGGAGGAGTTCTATCCGAAGAATACTCCCCTTTTGCCTGAATGGAAAGAAAGGGCCAAGACTCAGCTCCTGAGATGGCAGGCTGCATTCTCCAAGAGTGAATTTGATGTGGGGTGTGCAAAAAGTGCCCAATGCCAGATCCATCTCTTCGAGTGCATAAGCCGTTCAGGGAAAGAGTTTGATGGATTCCTTTAGGGGACTTTGAGGATCTGCGTGAACAACTGGCAGAGTTGAAGAGGGCAGGTATCATGCGAGAGTCCCAGAGTCTATACGCTTCCCCAATAGTGGTGGTACAAAAGAAGAATTGGTCACTGAGGCTGGGTATTGACTACCGGACGCTGAACCGAAGGACCATTTCCGACAAATATACCACCCCAAGGATAGAAGATGCCTTGCAGAGCCTGTCAGGAGTGAAGTGACTCAGCATGCTGGATTTGAAGAGTGGGTATTACCAAATCTCCATGCACCCTGAGTAATTTTCATTACCCCGGAGGGGATCTTTGGATTTGACCGTATGCATCAAGGCCTGTCTGGTGCCCCAGCCACCTTCCAAAGGCTAATGGAGAAGACTGTGGGTGACATGAAACTGATCGAGGTGTTGGTGTACTTAGACGACATCATTGTTTTCGGCAAGACCCTGGAAGAGCACGAAGAGCATTTGTAGAAGGTCCTGAAGAGACTCCATGATGAGGGGGTTGAAGCGGTCTCTGGAAAAGTGCCAGTTTAATCAACCCTCAGTCAACTGCCTTGGCCACATTGTGTCTGCTGACGAAATGGCCACCAACCTCCAGAAGCTGTCAACTCCTGGCCGAGGCCTACTAACGTGACTGAGCTTAGGTCATTTCTAGGATTCTGCTCTTATTACAGAAGATTGGTCAAGGGATTCGATAAGACGCTGACCCTGATCTGGCGAAGCCTGTCAGACAAGCTGGAGGGCCCAGAAAACACAGAGTCCATTCAGGAACAATGGACTCCGAAGTGTGAAGAGGTTTTAGGCAGCTGAAGTGAAGCCTAACAACCGCTCCAGTCATGGCCTATGCAGATCCAACCAAGCCATATGAGGTACACTTTGACGCCAGTCGAGATGGGTTAGGTGGGGTGCTATATCAAGAGCATGACGGCCATCTTGCCTGTGCCTACGTGAGTCGGAACTTGGCCCCTGCCGAGAACTACCCCATGCACAAACTTGAGTTCCTGGCCTTGAAGTAGGCGGTTGTGGATAAGCTGAGGGATTACCTGTATAGTGTGGAGTTCGTGATCAAGACCGACAACAATCCTCTCACCTACATCTTCACTACCACCAAGTTGGACGCCACGGGTCACAGATGGTTGGCTGCTCTATCAGGGTTTATTTTCAGCCTGAAGTATCGACCGGGGTCAGGAAACAAGACACGGATGCTTTGTCAAGAAGGCCCCATTGTTCCAGAGACCCTCCAGAAGAATAGGCCCAGCTGACACCTGAAGGGGTACGAGCCTTATGTCAAAGAGCAGAACATCAACCTGGAGTAGGATCCAGGACCAAAGAGGTTGGAGTGTCAGCCGCTGGTGTCCCCAGATGTTATTGCAATGTCACCCAGGTAGGGGATGAAGGTCTGCCCAAGCTGTCAAAGACCTGCGGAGGGACCAGTTGGAGGACCCTCCCTGTAGCTTGGCATTGAAGGCCTTGGAGAGCAAATGCCCTGGCTTGCTCCTCACTGACTCCCCGAAGGAAACCCATCTGCTGCACCAAGAGTGGGATCGGTTTCAGGTGCACAGAGGGTTGGTCTACCGAAGGGGCCCCTCTGATGATTCTGAAGAAAAACATAGTGAGACAGTATTAACTGCCCTACACGACAATCATGGCCACCTAGGGCCCAAGAGGACTTTTCACCTGGTGAGGGACCGGGTTCTACTGGCCCTGCATGCAGGCTGAAGTTAAGGACTATTGCCACTCCTGCATCAGATGTATCCAAAGGAAGACTTTGCCTCACTGAGCTGCCCCAATGGGCCATCTTCAGAGTCAGGGACCCATGGAGCTGGTGTGCATTGACATTCTGTGCTTGGAGCCTGATCTGAGCGGGCAGAGAAATATCCTGGTAGTGACTGACCATTTCCCTCAGTATGCCCAGGCGTTTTCCACGAGGGACCAACAAGCATCCACGGTGGCCAAGATCTTCGCTGAGAAATTCTTTGTGCACTATGGTCTGTCCCAATGCATCCACTCTGATCAAGCGAGAGATGTCAAGAGTAGTCGCATCAAGAGACTTTTAGACCTGTTGGGCATCAGGAAGTCTAAAACCACCCCGTATCATCCTCAAGGAGATCCTCAACCAGAGAGATTCAACTGAACCCTCCTGGATATACTTGGAACTCTAAGTTCAGAACAAAAGCAGCACTGGAGCAAGCATATAGTGGCTATTGTGCATGCTTATAACAGCACCGCCAATGATGCCACAGGTTACTCTCCCTATAGTTTGATGTTCAGACCGTAGGCCCGGCTGCCGGTAGACTTGGCCTTCAGCACATCCCTCGACCATACCTTAGCAACTTTCCACAGAGGGTATGTGGATCGCCTGCAGAGACGTCTGAAAACCGCCTATGATAAGGCTCAAGCTGCCTCATATGCCCGAGGACAGAGAAACAAAATAAACTTTGACCTCAGGGCACGAGTGCAGGACCTACAGCCGGATGACAAGGTACTGCTGAGAGACCTGGGTGTCCCTGGAAAGCACAAGTTGGCTGACCGCTGGAAGTCGCAGTCCTATGTCGTTTGCAAGCATCTGCCCAGACACCCAGTATATCAAATCCGGCCAGAGGGAAGCACAGGCCTGCTGAAGATTTAGCATCGCAATCATCTGTTGCTTCTGTCAGAAGCAGTTCATGTGCCACCACAGCCAGATTTACAGTCCACACCCACGGCCCCTCAAAGATCCCGGCCAGTGACTAGATCTCACTCTGTACCCCTTGCTGAAGATGAAAACAGCGAGGATGAAGAGAAAGATTGTCTGTGGCCGTCTCAAATGCCAGGGCCTACCCCCCCCCCCCTTTTCTTCTCCTTCCAAGGTGACTTTCAGGCCAGAGGCTCCTGAGTTTGTACCTCAAAGTCCACCTTTTGAAGAGTTGGAAGACCCTCAATCTTCCCTGCTGACAACAGACCCCTAAGACTTTCCATCCTTCATTGAGAAAGCTGAAGCTGATATGCAGGAAGAAGAAGAGACCAGTGTGCCTGTAACCCCAGAACCTAAAGAACAGCGAGAGCGAAGGGTTATTCACCCGCCCAAAAGACTAACATATGATACTTTGGGTGAAAGCTCTGAGGAGGTCGTTCTCATTGCAAAAAGGACTCTTGAAGAAACTGACCCTTCCACTGCAGATTTGGTGGTGGACAATCCCAACTCACTGTCAGGGCTGGGCTCAGCCCTTCCTTCTCTGAGCTGGCCACTAAGATGTCGGCTAATTGCCAGCTCCTATCTCTCCACAGTTACTCAGCTGTTGATGATATCCTGCTCGTCAGTCCTGCCTACTTAAGCCGTCCAGTCCAGAGGATCTCTGCCTTCGCCTTGGTCAACATCACAGAAACTATCTCCTGCAATCCTGTTCAAGACTTGCTTTGCTGACATCCCTTCTGGCTCCAGATCCTGCTTGCTGTTCCACTACATTGATCCCTGACTTCTGGCTTGGCTGACTATCCGTTCCGGTTCCTGAACTTTGGCTATGTTTTGATTACGTTTGTTCTTTTTTACTTTTATTATTAAACAAGTGTGATTTACTGTACTTCTGTCTCGGCCTGATTTCTTGGTTTCTGACACTCACCCCCCTTGGCTCATCTAGCTGGGCCATTCCATTTAAGGTGGCCTGTAGGGGCAGGACAACCTCCCCTCCTATACCAATTGGTGGGATGTTCCTCTGCCAGGGTTTTATGTAGATGTAAATTGTATGGTTTCCTGTGCACACTAACCTGTTTTGTTTTTGTTTTTTTCCGTGTGTATATCAAAAGCATGTAACAGATCATAGACTCTTTACCTCCTTTGGCGGACCAAAAGGTTCTTTGGTGGGGGGTGTGTGTAGCGGGGGCTACTCTATCACCCGTGGTCCCGCACCTCCCGCCGGACTGAATAGACACTGACACAGGCATTCACTGAGGGAAGAGCACGCCGGTCAGTCCCTGTGGGGGGATTTCTCCCCCTCCCTCTCCTCTTCCTGTGTCCCTATTGGCAGGGAGAGGGAGCCAATCAAGCAGCAGCAGAGGACCACGGGACTTGAAGTCTCATCACAATACAGCCCCATTGATTTCTACAGGGGGTGGAACTACCAAGCCCAGCCTGCTTTGCAAGAAGGGGGGGGGGGTAGCTAAAGACTTAAGCTTGTTGGTCTGAAGAGAGATCACCACGAGGCAGGGAGGTGAACGGAGGTGTGAGGAGAGACTACAGGCACCCGCTGAAGAACCATCCAAAGAAGGTTCCAGAGACCATCCAGAGACGGTTGAAGATGGATGTACCTTCTGTACTACCTAATATCTCTATTTTGATGTGGAATATCTCTGAAATGATGTGAGATTGAACGTTAAAACCACTTGATCTTACCGGATCTAACAAATAGCTTCCAAAATAGCTGTTTGGTCAATTTTTTGATGAGGAGGGGGAGGCTGATGACGGGTTAGCCCCTCCCCCAGCAAATAACTGTTAATATTGCTTCTTCTGTGAGATATAACGCAAACAACGGTTGATCTCACCTGATCTAACAAACTGCATAAGATTTGTTCAAAAATTTTGATATGGGGGGGGGGGGGATTACCCGGCAGAGGTACAGATAACAGTTTTCTTTAATGGTTAATAAAAAAAAAAAAAACGCCAAAGCCCAAAAACGTTGCGCAAAAACTCGTAAAAGCTCCGGAATATCGCTCAAAGACACTCCGGTGTGAATGCAGCCTCAGTGGGAGCCAATCAGAGACGTCCATCGTCAGGATTTGTGTCCCCACAAACGTCGATCCCCCTCCCCCCGGGGTCAGATGGTTGTCACTTCACACCGGATGGAGGAGGATCTACAGGAGGCGCCCGTCATCCCGATCCCCAGGCTTCACAGACCGGAACAATCACGCGGGCCGCCTCGGTCCGGAAAGCGAAGGGATGAGGACGGTGGTTCTGGACCGATGGCGGCTCCTAAGGTGATCGCAGTGGGCGGAGTCATGGCGATCCTCCGGCTTCACAGACCGGAACAATCACGCGGGCCGCCTCGGTCCGGAAAGAGAAGGGATGAGGACGGCGGTTCTGGACCGATGGCGGCTCCTAAGGTGATCGCAGTGGGCGGAGTCATGGCGATCCTCCGGCTTCACAGACCGGAACAATCACGCAGGCCGCCTCGGTCCGGAAAGAGAAGGGATGAGGACGGCGGTTCTGGACCGATGGCGGCTCCTAAGGTGATCGCAGTGGGCGGAGTCATGGCGATCCTCCGGCTTCACAGACCGGAACAATCACGCGGGCCGCCTCGGTCCGGAAAGAGAAGGGATGAGGACGGCGGTTCTGGACCGATGGCGGCTCCTAAGGTGATCGCAGTGGGCGGAGTCATGGCAATCCTCCGGCTTCAGCCAGTTTAAAGTCACTTACCTGGAGGGAAGGTTCAGATGTGGAGCTCTGCCTTCACTGGCTGCATGCTTGTTGTAGGTCAGGCTCAGTATTGGCGGCCTTGTCTGTCCCTCTCACTAGACTTCCCCTTTAATGAGGAGGTTTAGCAGCCTGTTCCCCATTAGAGGCTTCCCCCCTCCCTCCGCTCACTTCCGCTTTCTCCTTTCTCACTTCCGGCGCGCCGCCGCCGACGTCATCGCCCGCCGCCTTCACATGTGACCGGAAGTGTGTCTCGGTGTTTCCGTTCTGTCCGCGTCTCGTTGGTGAGCCGCGCCGGTTAGAGCTGTGAAAGTGGCGCTGGATACATGGAGCCCCCTCGGCATGAGCCCGATGGCGGGGAACGGCCCCTCGGGGCCCTGGAGGATGGGGGCGGTGCCTCCGGGGCCCCCGAGACCCCCAATGATGGGAATGAGGGGCTCCAGGATCCCAGGGCCGGTCAGGGGCCCCATGATGCCGGGGGCGATGAGGGCGCCTTTGATTCCAGGACCCGGGGTCCTAAGGGGCCCGGGGATTCTATCTCCAGGAGCCATGAGACCCTCGGGCATACCGGGGCCGGGGGGGATGAGGGGCCCCGGGATACCAGGACCGGGGGGGATGAGGGGCCCCGGGATACTAGGACCAGGGGGGATGAGGGGCCCCGGGATACTAGGACCGGGCGGGATGAAGGGCCCCGGGATACCAGGACCGGGGGGAATGAGGGGCCCCGGGATACTAGGACCGGGGGGGATGAGGGGCTCCGGGATACCAGGACCGGGGGGGATGAGGGGCCCCGGGATTCCAGGATTGGGGGGGATGAGGGGCCCCGGGATACCAGGACCGGAGGGGATGAAGGGCCCCGGGATACTAGGACCAGGGGGGATGAAGGGCCCTGGGATACCAGGACCGGGGGGAATGAAGGGCCCGGGGATACTAGGACCAGGGGGGATGAAGGGCCCTGGGATACTAGGACCGGGGGGGATGAGGGGCTCCGGAATACCAGGACCGAATGGAATGAGGGGCCCCGGGATACTAGGACCGGGGGGGATGAGGGGCTCCGAGATACCAGGACCGAATGGAATGAGGGGCTCCGGGATACCAGGACCGAATGGAATGAAGGGCCCCGGGTTACTAGGACCGGGCGGACTGAGGGGCCCCGGGATGCTAGGACCGGAGGGACTGAGGGGCCCCGGGATGCTAGGATCGGAGGGACTGAGGGGCCCCGGGATGCTAGGACCGGAGGGACTGAGGGGCCCCGGGATGCTAGGACCGGAGGGACTGAGGGGCCCCGGGATGCTAGGACCAGAGGGACTGAGGGGCCCCGGGATACTAGGACCGGGCGGAATGAGGGGCCCCGGGATACCAGGACCGGCTGCTTCCCTGAGGGGCCCGGGAAGTCTACCTCCAGGAGCAGCCAGGCCCTCGGGAATACCGGGCCCCGCGTCGGTAAGGAACATGAGGTTTTCGGGGTCGATGAGGGACTCGATATTTCAAGGGACATTACCGCAGAGCAACGGAATGCCGGGACCCATGGGGATGAGGGGCCCCCTGCTCCCGGGACCGGCGGGGAGGGGCCCCATGCTCCTGGGACAGGTCCCACCAAGGAGCCCGCTAGGGATGGGGTCCCAGAGGAACGGCCTGCCGGGGGGCTCAGCCCGGATGTCGGCCACTTTAAGAAACCCGTCGCTCCTGGCCGGCCCGGCGGCCATGAAAAGACCGTGGAACCCGGACGTGAACCAGCCGCACCCGGGCGGCCTCCTGTCCCAAGCCCAGATGGGGAAGCGGCCCCGGATGTCGGGCCCGGGCTTCCCTCTGATGCCTGCAGATCGGCCCCTGCCATTCCCTATCGGGAGCCTCCCTGGTCCGGGCCGCCCGGGGCCCTTTACAGCCTGGAGGTGCTGAAGGGGGGCGCCATCCTGTCCACCAAGAACCTGACCGGCGCCAGCTGGACCGTCTTCGGCCGGCTCCCCATCTGCCACGTCTCCCTGGAGCACCCCTCCGTGTCCCGCTTCCACGCTGTGCTGCAGTACCGCCCCTCCCCCGAGCACGACCAGGAGCGCGGCTTCTACATCTACGACCTGGGGAGCACCCATGGGACCTTCGTCAACAAGGAGAGGATCCCACCCAAAACCTACCACCGCCTGCGGGTGGGCCACGTCCTGAAGTTTGGTGGGAGCACCCGACTCTTTATACTGCAGGTACCTACCTACCCTGACTGTTTATACCCCAGGGACCTACCCTGACTGTTTATACCCCAGGGACCTACCACGACTCTTTATACCGCAGGAACCTACCCTGAGCCGGGGCACACACTGATGTAAGGGGGAGGGGGCACACACTGATGTAAGGGAGGGGCACACACTGATGTAATGGGAGGGCGCACACTGATGTGAGGGGAGGGGGCACACTGATGTAAGGGGAGGGCGCACACTGATGTAAGGGGAGGGGGCACACTGATGTGAGGGGAGGGCGCACACTGATGTGAGGGGAGGGCGCACACTGATGTAATGGGAGGGCGCACACTGATGTAAGGGGAGGGCGCACACTGATGTAAGGGGAGGGCGCACACTGATGTAAGGGGAGGGGGCACACTGATGTGAGGGGAGGGCGCACACTGATGTGAGGGGAGGGCGCACACTGATGTAATGGGAGGGCGCACACTGATGTAAGGGGAGGGGGCACACTGATGTAAGGGGAGGGGGCACACTGATGTAAGGGGAGGGGGCACACTGATGTAAGGGGAGGGGGCACACTGATGTAAGGGGAGGGGGCACACTGATGTGAGGGGAGGGGGCACACTGATGTAAGGGGAGGGGGCACACTGATGTGAGGGGAGGGGGCACACTGATGTGAGGGGAGGGCGCACACTGATGTGAGGGGAGGGCGCACACTGATGTGAGGGGAGGGCGCACACTGATGTGAGGGGAGGGCGCACACTGATGTGAGGGGAGGGCGCACACTGATGTGAGGGGAGGGCGCACACTGATGTGAGGGGAGGGCGCACACTGATGTGAGGGGAGGGCGCACACTGATGTGAGGGGAGGGCGCACACTGATGTGAGGGGAGGGCGCACACTGATGTGAGGGGAGGGCGCACGCTGATGTGAGGAAGGGGCACACGCTGATGTAAGGGAGGGGCACACGCTGATGTAAGGGAGGGGCACACACTGATGTGAGGAAGGGGCGCACGCTGATGTAAGGGGGGGTGGGCGCACGCTGATGTAAGGGGGGGTGGGCGCACGCTGATGTAAGGGGGGGTGGGCGCACGCTGATGTAAGGGGGGGTGGGCGCACTCTGATGTAAGGGGGGCGGGCGCACTCTGATGTAAGGGGGGGGCGGGCGCACTCTGATGTAAGGGGGGGGCACACACTGATGTAAGGGGGGGGCACACACTGATGTAAGGGGGGGGCACACACTGATGTAAGGGGGGGGCGCACACACTGATGTAAGGGGGGGGGGCGCACACACTGATGTAAGGGGGGGGGGCGCACACACTGATGTAAGGGGGGGGGCGCACACACTGATTAAGGGGGGGGGCGCACACACTGATGTAAGGGGGGGGCGCACACACTGATGTAAGGGGGGGGGCGCACACACTGATGTAAGGGGGGGGGGCGCACACACTGATGTAAGGGGGGGGGGCGCACACACTGATGTAAGGGGGAGGCACACACTGATGTAAGGGGGGGGGGCACACACTGATGTAAGGGGGGGGGCGCACACACTGATGTAAGGGGGAGGCACACACTGATGTAAGGGGGGGGGGCACACACTGATGTAAGGGGGGGGGGGCACACACTGATGTAAGGGGGGGCACACACTGATGTAAGGGGGGGGCACACACTGATGTAAGGGGGGGCACACACTGATGTAAGGGGGGGGCACACACTGATGTAAGGGGGGGGCACACACTGATGTAAGGGGGGGGCACACACTGATGTAAGGGGGGGGCACACACTGATGTAAGGGGGGGGGGCACACACTGATGTAAGGGGGGGGGGGGCGCACACACTGATGTAAGGGGGGGGGGGCGCACACACTGATGTAAGGGGGAGGCACACACTGATGTAAGGGGGGGGCACACACTGATGTAAGGGGGGGGGCACACACTGATGTAAGGGGGGGGGCACACACTGATGTAAGGGGGGGCACACACTGATGTAAGGGGGGGCACACACTGATGTAAGGGGGGGGGCACACACTGATGTAAGGGGGGGGCACACACTGATGTAAGGGGGGGGGCACACACTGATGTAAGGGGGGGGGGCACACACTGATGTAAGGGAGGGTTCTAATGTAAAGGGGTCACTGATGTAGGAGAGGACATTGATGTAAGTGGGATTGTAAAGTAATGGGGTACCCTGAGGCAAGGGGAACACTGATATAAGGGGGTTCTGAAGGAAGGACTCTGATGTAAGAGCGGGGGCTCTGAAGATGGGCTTCTGAAGTGTGTAGGGGGGGGGGGGTTTAAGTAGAGAGGCAAACTGATGCAGGCCGGGGGGGAGCACTCTGATGTAAAGCGCGGGATGTCTGATATGGGGGGGCACTCTAATGTAAGGGGGGGTGTCTGATATGGGGGAACACTCTAATGTAAGGGGGATGTCTGATGGGGGGACTCTGAGGGGTGCGGGGGGGGTTGGGGGGGTCTGTGGATTCAGTTTACATTCAAGTCTCTGTGACTGCATTGCACTGACATGTAAGATATATCGTTCGTTCTATCAGGACTTCACCCGATTGGCAGATCCTCTTATACTGTCTGTTCCTGTAGGGCCCGGAGGAGGACCAGGAGGCGGAGTCTGAAATGACGGTGACACAGATAAAAGAAGCGCGCCGACACAGAGAGACTCTGCAGAGGAGGATGCTGGGAGACGATTCTGATGAGGAGGATGAACCCTCTGAGGAAGGCAAGAAAGAACGGAGCAGCACAGGAGACGAGTCTGGCTGTATGTGGGGGATGGGTAAGTGATTACCGGAGAATGCCGGTCAGTACAAAAAAAATTAAAGACTGCGAAATGATCAGATTGAGACTGGAAAACCTCTTCATTACAAAGTTAGTAATTGTCCACCGATCACCAACTTAAGGGGCATTCCTCCCCTTTTAGAAGCAGTGGGAGGAGTCATCACACACACACACACACCCCCCCCCCCCCCCGGCCTGCCAGTGCTTCTCCGGGGTTCATCCCGGTGAGCTTGGGAAACGACACAGCTGGCCATAGAGGGGAAGAGAGACCAAATCGTCTCTGATCACCTCTATGATCTGGAACATGGGGAGGCAACCTGGGGGCCCTCCATCTGTTGCAGAACTACAAGTCCCATCATGCCCATGCCTCTGGGAGTCATTGTAGCTGCCAGACTTGCAATGCCTCATGGGAAATGTAGTTCCTCAACAGCTGGAGGGCTACTGGTTGCCGACCCCCTGAACTTGGAGGACCAGAGCGATGTCATGACCTCACTTCCGGGCTACGGTGGAAGTAAATCTTTTTTTTTTTTTTAAACCATCAGTTCTTCATATAAGTGCCTCATCAGTGCTGCCAGTGAAGGTGAAAACTTACTTATTTACAAAGTTTCATAACAGAAACTAAGAAAAACATTTTTTTTTTTTTTTTCTTTATTTCAAAATTTTTGTAGCTTTTTTATTTGTAGCGCAAAAAATAACCCCCCCCCCCCCAGAGGTGATCAAATGTCACCAAAAGAAAACTCTATTTGGTGTAAAGGTGTAAAGGCAGAGGGTGCATTCTATGCATTAAGATAAGAAAACCTTCTGTTTGTAGCAGCCCCCCCCCCCCCCCTTTACCTACCTGAACCCCATCTCTCTCCAGGCGACGTCGAAGCCGTTTGAAAAACCACTGATACCGTGTGACATAAATTGCAACAATCGCCACTTTCTTCTCATGGGCCTCTGCTATAATATATAATTTTTGGGGGTTATAAGTAATTTATCTAGTTAAAAAAAATACAGATTTTTACCTGTGAACAAAAAGTACCAGAAAAGGCCGGGTCCATAAGTGGAAACTTCCTCCTGTGTGTCTTAGGGGAGGACGCCCTGGAAGAGGAGAGCGAGGAGAACCCCATTGCCTTGGAGTTTCAGGAAGAACGTGAAGCTTTGTACCTGAAGAATCCTAAGAAAGCCCTGCAAGGCTTCTTTGACCGAGAAGGTTTGTACAAGAGGGAGAAGATGGGGGGCGGGGGAGGGGGGGGACTGTAAATGGAGGGAATGGAATGTAAAATGAATTTGGCTTTTTTGTTTCAGGGGAAGAACTGGAATTTGAATATGAAGAGAGGGGCCCGGGGTCTTGGATCTGCCGAGTAAAGTACGTCTGTTGTACAGTATATAATGTATATGAAGTAGCTATATTTGGGGGAGGGGACAAGTTTGTATTTTTATGATCTATAATTGTATAATTGCTTATGTAACAATTCTCTTCACAATTAGTTTTTTTTTTCAATCAGATGTGAGATTGACAGTCGTCTCCATGTTGCCATTCACAGAATATTGAATACAGTGAGGGGGAAAAAGGATTTGATTGGCTGCTGATTTTGTACTTTTGCCCCACTGACAAAGAACCGATCAGTCTATAATTTTATTGGTCGGTTTATTATAACAGTTAGAGGCGGAATAACAACAAAAATATCCAGAAAAACGCATTTCAAAAAAGTTATTTGCATTTAAATGAGTTAAATAAGTATGAGACCCCTTCACATAACATGACTTAGTAATTGGTGGAGAAACCCTTGTTGGTGATCACAGAGGTCAGACGTTTCTTGGAGTTGGCCTCCAGGTTTGCTCACATCTCAGGAGGGATTTTGTCCTCTTTGCAGATCTTCTCCAAGTTATTAAGGTTTCCAGGCTGACGTTTGGTAACTCGAACCTTCAGCTCTCTCCACGTATTTTCTATGGGATTAAGGTCTGGAGCCTGGCTAGGCCACTCCAGGACCTTAATGTGCATCTTCTGGAGCCCCTCCTTTGTTGTCTTGGTCGTGTGTTTTGGGTCATTGTCATGCTGGAAGACCCATCCATGACCCATCTTCAATGCCCTGGCTGAGGGAAGGAGGTTCTCACCCAAGATTTGATGGTACATGGCCCCCGTCCATCGTCCCTTTGATGCGGTGAAGTTCTCCTGTCCCCTTAGCAGAAAAACACCCCCAAAACATAATGTCTCCACCTCCATGTATGAGGGTGGGGGATGGTGTTCTTGGGGTCATAGGACCTCCATGTATGACGGTGGGGGGATGGTGTTCTTGGGGTCATAGGACCTCCATGTATGACGGTGGGGGATGGTGTTCTTGGGGTCATAGGACCTCCATGTATGACGGTGGGGGGATGGTGTTCTTGGGGTCATAGGACCTCCATGTATGATGGTGTGGGATGGGGTTCTTGGGGTCATAGGACCTCCATGTATGATGGTGGGGGATGTGTTCTTGGGGTCATAGGACCTCCATGTATGACGGTGGGGGATGGGGTTCTTGGGGTCATAGGACCTCCATGTATGATGGTGGGGGATGGTGTTTTTGGGGTCATAGGACCTCCATGTATGATGGTGGGGGATGGTGTTCTTGGGGTCATAGGACCTCCATGTATGACGGTGGGGGATGGTGTTCTTGGGGTCATAGGACCTCCATGTATGACGGTGGGGGATGGGGTTCTTGGGGTCATAGGACCTCCATGTATGACGGTGGGGGATGGGGTTCTTGGGGTCATAGGACCTCCATGTGTGACGGTGGGGGATGGTGTTCTTGGGGTCATAGGCAGCATTCCTCCTCCAAACACGGTGAGTTGAGTTGATGCCAAAGATCTCGATTTTGGTCTCCTCTGACCACAACACTTTCCCCCAGTTCTCCTCGGAATCATTCGATCTTCATTAGTAATCTTCAGACGGACCTGTACATGTGATTTCCTGAGCAGGAGGACCTTGCGGGGGCTGCAGGATTTCAGTCGATCACGGTGTAGTGTTACCGATTGTTTTCTTGGTGACTATGGTCCCAGCTGAGATCAGTGACAAGATTCTCCCGTGTAGTTCTGGGCTGATTCCTCACCGTTCTCATCATCATTGAACCTCCACGAGGTGAGATCTTCCATGGAGCCCCAGACCGAGGGAGATCGATTGTTATTTTGTGTTTCTCCCATTTGTGAATAATCGCACCAACTGTTGTCACCCTCTCATCAAGCTGCTTGGCGATGGTCTTGTAGCCCATTCCAGCCTTGTGTAGGTCTACAATCTTCTCCCCGACATCCTTGGACAGCTCTTTGGTCTTGGCCATGGTGGAGAGATTGGAATCTGATTGGTTGCTTCTGTGGACAGGTGTCCTTTATACAGGGAACAATCTGAGATTAGGAGCATTCCCTTTAAGGGAGTGCTCCTAATCTCAGCTCGTTCCCTGTATAGAAGACACCTGGGAGACAGAAATCTTGCTGATTGATAGGGGATCAAATACTTATTTCACTCATTAAAATGAGAATCATTTTATAACTTTTTAAAATGTGTTTTCCTGGATAATTTTGTTATTCTGTCTCTCACTGTTAAAATAAATAAAATGATAGACTGATCGTTTCTTTGTCAGCGGGCGAATGTACAAAATCAGCAGCCGATTAAATCTCTTTTTTCGCTCACTGTACATCATCAGGATAAAGAACCGCACCATATAAACTCCTTATATCAACACAGAACATTTCTCTGTATTGTTTGCAATGGTTTCCTGAGCTCTGTGTTGCGGACACAACTGTAAAGCCACAGAAATAAGAAAGAGAGTTCATTCTTGTCCAGTGTGGAGACGACATAAAATTAGAACTTTATTATGATGTACTGTACATTTGTACGTTTTACCCAGTTCACACCCGGCCAACAGTCAAGACATCCTCTCGGGAAATGTGCCCCGATCCGCCACCGGCTGTGACCGCCGGACACAGCCCATGACTGATCAGTGCACCGGCCCACGTGATCACTGTGGCCAATCACAGCGCAGTTATTTGAGAGATTCCCAAATAAATGTGTACCTAAAGACAGGGTGACACTGTAGGTACATTAGTAGTAATGTGCCAACGTCCCAATAATGGATTTATGAAGCTATGACAACGAAAAGGTGGACTTTATAGGCACACAGATATACTAACTATAAAAAGGTAAAAATAGTTTTATTTATTTGTGATCTACAAGAAATAGAAGCAATTAATACAAGTAATACAATCCATAGAGCAAAATTGTTTGCATATAGTTAATATTTCCCACCCTACATACAACCAAAACACCACTTAATGTAATACATGTATGCAGTAAAGCATCCAGAAACGGGTGGGGAATGAATTCCCAAGCCGGTGTTACGATTGCGGGTGTGAAAAAGCAAGTTGTGGGTCGGATTGTAGGTCCGGGTAGGTATGTTCTTAATAGCTCGACATGGAAAACGCTTCTTCAGGAGCTTAAGGAAGTTTCTGCTGGATATACATAAAATGCATCAATAAATACAATGTATATCAAAATATAAACACAAAGCATAATTGAAAATAAAGTGCAAAACATCAAATAAGTGCAACATTTGCTCCGACCGAGTATAACGGCCGCATGAAGACCCCATAAAGGGACTGGTCATCTGGGGGCAGAACAGTAAAGCCAAGTAGCTGGGGGACCTAATGTATCATAATATATAGGTTAAAGTATATATTCGTAAAGCCTAATATAAGGTAGATAATTTATTCCCCAGAAAAACAACCAGGGGGAGGGGACCAAGTTATTCCAAAGGGGAGGTTCCAGGGGTATATATTAATTGTATGAAGAAAGAACAATAAAGGTTATGTAGTGGTTATTAGGTTAAAGATGGTAAGTATGGGGAGGGGAGATCTAATACATTAACAGGTAAGAAAAAGTTAAAAAAAAAACAGTAAAAACCAATAAGTACACAGAGCTTACCGAATGGTAGTCAGAAATGGTGAAAGACATATAAATGTGGTATCTCACCTGGTAGGCTAGATAACCACTTATTTGTATTAAAAAACCAAAACCAACAGTATGGACAGAACGCTGTAGAGGCCCCGTATATAGCCAGGTATCCCGAATTAGAAATGAGCATATGCAAGTTATTTATAGATAGTCTCATAGGTAGCAATGAGTTACCTATGAGACTATCTATAAATAACTGGGGGGGGTTGATTTGGGGGGTATTTGTACTGGTAGTGATTTGGGGGGGTATTTGTACTGGGGGTGATTTGGGGGGTATTTGTACTGGGGGGTGTTTTGGGGGGTATTTGTACTGGGAGGTGATTTGGGGTGGTATTTGTACTGGGGGGGTGATTTGGGGTGGTATTTGTACTGGGGGGGTGATTTGGGGTGGTATTTGTACTGGGGGGTCATTTGGGGGGTGTTTGTAGTGGGGGGTGATTTGGGTGGTATTTGTAGTGGGGGGTGATTTGGGTGGTATTTGTAGTGGGGGGTTGATTTGGGGCGGTATTTGTACTGGGGGGGTTGATTTGGGGGGTATTTGTACTGTCCTGGCATTTTTGGTCCTCAAGAAATGAGATTGTCCATCAGTACATCCGGATTGATCGATTTTCGGATATATATCACATAGTTTGCGGATTCTATAACTTTTTCCTACAGACTAAATAATAATATTCACTGATTTGGGTTATTTTCACCAAAGAAATGGAGCAGAATATTATTTTTTTGGCCTAAATTTATGAAAATTATTTGTTTGCATAATTTTATAACAAACAAAAAAAAAACACATTGTTCAGTCTTTTTTTCGTTTTATCGATTTATTTATTTTTTTTTATTTTTTTTTCGTTTTATTTAGCAAAAAATAAAAATCCCAGTAGTAATGAAAGGGGTTGTAAACCCTCACGTTTTTTCACCTTAATGCATTCTATGTATTCAGTGGTGTCGGTCAGACACCCCCACATCTCCCATCTAAGTAAAGGGCCTATGACTGAGGCTCTTTACCACATGATCAGCCGTGTCCAATCACAGCTGATCACGGTGTAAACAGGGAAAAGCCGTGTATCGCCCTTTCTACCACTCGCACTGACAGACGCAAGTAGAGGAGAGCCGATTGGCTGCACTCCTGACGGGGGGGGGGGGGTCTGCACTAATTATCAGTGCATCCCCCCCAAGGATGCCCACCCATGACCACCAGGTAAGCCCACCAGGGATGGCAATCATTGCCCATTAGGGATGGCACTCTGTGCCCATCAGTGCTGCCTATCAGTGCCACCTATGAGTGCCCATCAGTGCTGTATCCCGGTGCCACCTATCAGTGCTGCATAGAAGTGCCATCTCATCAGTGCCTGTCAGAGCAGCCTCATCAGTGCCCATCAAGGAAGGAGAAAACTTAATTATTTACAAAGATTTGTAAGAGAAACGAAGAAAAACATTTATTTTTTTCAATATGTTCGTACTTTCTGTTTTGTAGCGCAAAAAATAAAAACCCCAAAGGGGATCAAATACCACCAAAAGAAAGAGCTCCATTTGTAGGGGAAAAAAAATAATTAAAATGTTTGGGTACAGCGTCGCACAACCGCGCAATAGTCATTCAAAGTGCGACAGCGCTGAAAGCTGAAAATTGGTCTGGGCTGGAAGGTGTCTAAGTGCCCCGGTATTGAAGGGGTTAAAAACCGTTGAATTATCTGCCCTCGGCGTTCATGTTTCCATGTTGGGGGAGGGGCGGACGGGGCAGGAGGTGATGTTTCTCCAGGTTTCTCCTGACCAATCTTGAAGGTTGGGTGAATCTCATGATCCATTTGTGTTCCTCATCAGGTTGCCGGCAGACGATTCCAATGGGAAGCAGCTGGTAGCGGAAGTCAGCCATTCTGGTAAGAAGAAGGAGGCGGCCAATCTCTGCGCTCTGGAGGCGTGCCGCACGCTGGACATGAGAGGCTTGCTCCGCCAGGAGGCTGGTGAGTGCCACTGCTGAGGGATTTGCTAAACGTGGTTAAAGTGGAACCTTCAGTCATTTCTTCATCTTTTCATCTATTAAATCTTCTGCCCTTTTTGTTGTTGTTTAACTTTTGGATAGTAAAACATTTTTTTTTTCTGCCAGTAAATCCCTTATACAGCCCACTTCCTGTTTCCTGTCTGGTTATTAGCCTAGGATTATGACATCATGCACAGCTCTCTTTCTCTCTCACTCTCCTGAGAGTTTACCAGGAAAGGAGGGGGGATGAGTCATAAGAGGACCAATGAGAGCTGCAGAGCTGGGGGTGTGCCTCTGTGTAAATCCAGGAAGTGGACAGGCAGCAGCTTCAGCTGCCCACAGTTAAAATGGCTGCAGCCAGACTCAGTGGAGGGAGATTTCTGCAGCATATTTGGCAAGTACAGAATCCCAGTATATATAAAATAATATGCAAAGTGGTTAGAGGGAAGCTTCAGAATGGCAGAGATGTTTTTATTACTTGAAAAAAGACACAAGTCCCAACTTTCTTCTTTCTCTCTCCTTCCTTCCTTCCTTCCTTCCTTCCTTCCTTCCTTCCTATTCTTCCTTCCTTCCTTCGGTCCTTTCTTCCTTCCTTCTTCTTCTTATTCTTCCTTCCTTCGGTCCTTCCTTTCTTCTTCTTCTTCTTCTTCTTCTTCTTCTTCCTTCCTTTGGTCCTTCCTTCCTTCTTCTTACTTCTTATTCTTCCTTCCTTCCTTCGGTCCTTCCTTCCTTCCTTCCTTCCTTCTTCTTATTCTTCCTTCCTTCCTTCTTCTTCTTATTCTTCCTTCCTTCGGTCCTTTCTTCCTTCCTTCGGTCCTTTCTTCCTTCCTTCCTTCCTCCTTCTTCTTCTTCTTCTTATTCTTCCTTCCTTCGGTCCTTCCTTCCTTCTTCTTCTTATTCTTCCTTCCTTTGGTCCTTCCTTCCTTCCTTCTTCTTACTTCTTATTCTTCCTTCCTTCGGTCCTTCCTTCCTTCCTTCCTTTTTCTTCCTTCCTTCCTTCCTTCCTTCCTTCCTCTTCTTCCTTCCTTCCTTCCTTCCTTCCTCTTCCTTCCTTCCTTCCTCTTCCTTCCTTCCTTCCTCTTCCTTCCTTCCTTCCTCTTCCTTCCTTCCTTCCTCTTCCTTCCTTCCTCTTCTTCCTTCCTTCCTTCCTCTTCTTCTTCCTTCCTTCCTCTTCCTTCCTTCCTCTTCTTCCTTCCTTCCTTCCTCTTCTTCTTCCTTCCTTCCTCTTCTTCCTTCCTTCCTTCCTTCCTTCCTCTTCTTCCTTCCTTCCTCTTCTTCCTTCCTTACTTCCTCTTCTTCCTTCCTTACTTCCTCTTCTTCCTTCCTTCCTTCCTTCCATCCTTTCCTTCCTTCCTTACTTCCTCTTCTTCCTTCCTTACTTCCTCTTCTTCCTTCCTTTCTTTCTTCCTCTTCCCTTCATCAAAGCCTTTGGTCCCAGAGTGATACATTCCAGCTCTAAACTCACCTTTTCTACTTCTAGTTTCACGGAAAAGAAAATCCAAGAAGTGGGAGGACGAGGATTTCTACGACAGCGACGATGACACATTCCTCGACCGTACCGGGGTAGTGGAGAAAAAGCGTCTGAGCCGCATGAAGAAAGCCGGCAAGATCGAGGAAAAACCGGAAACCTTCGAGTCCCTGGTGAGTGCCGGAGAGAATTATCCATAACTACTTCCCCATCCCGTCATAGAACATGCACTGCGGCGGGGCGGATCATGCGGCCGCAATCACATGCTGTATATCACAAAATTTAGACAGCCTGAAGAAATGACACTTTGCTACAATGTAAAGTAGTGAGTGTACAGCTTGTATAACAGTGTAAATTTGCTGTCCCCTCAAAATAACTCAACACACAGCCATTAATGTCTAAACTTCTGGCAACAAAAGTCAGTACACCCCTAAGTGAAAATCTCCAAATTGGGCCCAATTAACCATTTTCCCTCCCCGGTGTCATGTGGCTCGTTAGTGTTACAAGGTCTCAGGTGTGAATGGGGAGCAGGTGTGTTAAATTTGGTGTTATCGCTCTCACTCTCTCATACTGGTCACTGGAAGTACAACATGGCACCTCATGGCAAAGAATTCTGTCGCTGTCATACCCCCCCCCCCCCTCTCCCGCTGCTGCCAATACCGGGCTCTCCCGAGCGATCGGGAAGTCCGGGAGCGATGTGAGCGGTGGCATCCATCTCCGGCCTCACAGTGACAGGAGCTAAAGCTGTCAGAACCGACAAGCATCGATTAATGACGTCACTTCCAGTTCCGGCTCTTCGTTTGTTGCTATGCGGCCAGTGATGCAGCCGATCCGACCGATCTGTGTCTGATTGGCTGCATAGACCCCCCCCCCCATCTCTTCATAAAGAGTGGCTGTGATTGCTATTGCTGTCAAAAGGGATGTTTATATTCCTTTTGGCTGCAATAAGACCCCTTTCACACTGCGTCAGCGCTAAAGCGCCGCTCGTTTTAGCGCTGTTTAAGCGATACTTTTAACCCCAAAGCAAGGGGTTAAAAGCGCCCGTGTTTCGACGCTTCCAAATCGCTTTTCAGGTGCTGCACATTCATTTCAATAAAATAGAAAAAAAATGATATACAAATGTCATTTGTGTACAGTGTTACAAGACCGCACAATTACCAGTTAAAGTAATTGTAACTGGCGATTGTTAATTCTCCTGAGCAAGTAAGACTTTGTGTGTCTGCTTATATTAGTGGGGGTTTGTTTTTTGTTATGTTTTTGTTTTTTGTGTTTTTTGGGGTTTTTTTTAATACTTTATTCGGACTAAACAATAAAATACTATTACATAATCACCAAATTCAGCAGAGGAGATCAGCCGGTGCAGCGCGGCAAGACTGAAATCCTCCCTCCATGTTTAATGTCTCTCAGCAGTTCATTCCGGCCAGGCTGCGCCCAAGATAACTATTTAAAGGGACATTAACCACTTCCGTACTGGAAGGGCCGCCCTGCCGCAGTATAAGTATGTGGGGGGCGGCCCTAAGTGGTTAAATAAGATCGGCACACCAGTCTGGCCAATAATGATTTTTGCTGGAAGTATAACTGACTCTCTTTTCTCTCCTAGACCGCTAAACTGGAGCGCGTGGAAAAGGAAATCTTGGAGGTAGCGGCAAAACTGAGAACATCTCAGACAGGTAATGTAGTCCTCACGTGCTATATGACCGGTCCCTGCTGCACCCTGCAGCCTCGGCTCTGACCAGAAAAGAGGAATTAAAACCTTAAGGTTGTTCCCTTAACCGCTTCAGCCCCGGAACAATTTACCCCCTTCCTGACCAGAGCACTTTTTGCGATTCGGCACTGCGTTGCTTTAACTGACAATTGCGCGGTCGTGCGAAGTTGCACCCAAACAAAATTGACGTCCTTTTTTCCCACATACAGAGCTTTCTTTTGGTGGTATTTGATCACCTCTGCGGTTTTTATTTTTTGCGCTATAAACAAAAAAAGAGCAATTTTGGGGGAAAAAAGCATTATTTTTTTACTTTTTGCTATAATAAATATCCCCCCAAAAATATATAAAAGAAAACCATTTCTTCCTCAGTTTAGGCCGATACGTATTCTCCATATTTTTCCTTAAAAAAATCGCAATAAGTGTGTATTGATTGGTTTGCACAAAAGTTATAGCATCTACAAAATAGGGGATAGTTTTATGGCATTTTTATTATTAATTTTTTTTTTTATTAGTAATGGCGGCGATCTGCAATTTTTATCGAGACTGCGACATTATGGCGGACACATCGGACAATTTTGACTCATTTTTTGGGACCATTGGCATTTATACAGCGATCAATGCTATAAAAATGCACTGATTACTGTGTAAATGACACTGGCAGGGAAGGGGTTAATACTAGGGGGGCGATCAAGGGGTTAAGTGTGTCCTAGGGAGTGATTCTAACTGTGGGGGGGGATTGTCTCATTACAACATAGATCACTGCTCCCAATGACGGGGAGCAGTAGATCTCTGTCATTTTAAATATTGGAGAGGGGCATTGAGGCCATTATGTAGGCCTCAGGGACTTTTAACGGTGCTTAAATCAATGATTTACTGGACGTATCATAAAATAATGTTTTATTAGACAATCTCATTAAAAGAAAACAGACATTAATCAAGAACAATATACAAAACAGAAAAAAAGGGGGAGGATGACCCTTTGATACAGAAGTTAATACCACTTTCTCAACATGTTTCGCTTGCATAAGCTTCTTCAGGAGATATATTTGTGATATTAGAATTAACTATGGAAAAATAAAGAAAATATATCTGTAAACAATACATATACATGTCTGCTTATATCTCATAAAATCATAATATTTAAATATGTGCAATGTACAAAGAAAGAAAAATAGTAGTAATAAATAGTATATACTAAATGGATCTGCATATGTACAAACATCATATATTGAAGTATATATTGAAGCATCACAGGGGAAAAAAAAAAAAAAAAAAAAAAAAAAAAACATGTATATAATCATCATTAGGCTCAAAAGAGCTTACCTGTAGAGAAAAATATATATAATTAAAAAGGGGGACTTGTGTAATGGCAAATACTTCCTCCTCAGCTCCCTCCTCACTATAGCGGCATGCAGAGAGGGATAAAATCCTTAGAGCATAACACTTCTTTGAAAAAAGAAAGAAAGAAAAATTTGAGAACAGTAAGTCCGAGTGAATAAGGTAATTTTCAGTGGCATTGTGTATAAGTATAACAAATCAATCAAAAAATACCTCTGAATAGAATCAATCCAAGATAAAAAAGCTACATCCAAAAGATGATAGATTGCAAAATTGCTGAAAAAATGTAAAAAATGGTTCTTGTATTGCAGTGGAGTAGCAGTCACAGAGGGGGGCAGTATACGTCCATACACAGCTGATGGATAAGCCGGACCTGGAGGTATTGCTGCAAACTCTCACAGAGAACCTAAGATAGTAGAAGAATGTCTCTAAGTTTCATCTATATTGAAAATGCATAATAGTTCTGGAGAGTAGATAAACAAAAAAGTAAGGACTTACTGAATAATCAAGATTTGTAGTAAAAGAAGAATCTCCTGACCGGCTAATCCTTTTACTACAAATCTTGATTATTCAGTAAGTCCTTACTTTTTTGTTTATCTACTCTCCAGAACTATTATGCATTTTCAATATAGATGAAACTTAGAGACATTCTTCTACTATCTTAGGTTCTCTGTGAGCGTTTGCAGCAATACCTCCAGGTCCGGCTTATCCATCAGCTGTGTATGGACGTATACTGCCCCCCTCTGTGACTGCTACTCCACTGCAATACAAGAACCATTTTATACATTTTTTCAGCAATTTTGCAATCTATCATCTTTTGGATGTAGCTTTTTTTATCTTGGATTGATTCTATTCAGAGGTATTTTTTGATTGATTTGTTATACTTATACACAATGCCACTGAAAATTACCTTATTCACTCGGACTTACTGTTCTCAAATTTTTCTTTCTTTCTTTTTTCAAAGAAGTGTTATGCTCTAAGGATTTTATCCCTCTCTGCATGCCGCTATAGTGAGGAGGGAGCTGAGGAGGAAGTATTTGCCATTACACAAGTCCCCCTTTTTAATTATATATATTTTTCTCTACAGGTAAGCTCTTTTGAGCCTAATGATGATTATATACATATATGTTTTTTTTGTTTTGTTTTTTTGTTTTTTGTTTTTTTCCCTGTGATGCTTCAATATATACTTCAATATATGATGTTTGTACATATGCAGATCCATTTAGTATATACTATTTATTACTACTATTTTTCTTTCTTTGTACATTGCACATATTTAAATATTATGATTTTATGAGATATAAGCAGACATGTATATGTATTGTTTACAGATATATTTTCTTTATTTTTCCATAGTTAATTCTAATATCACAAATATATCTCCTGAAGAAGCTTATGCAAGCGAAACATGTTGAGAAAGTGGTATTAACTTCTGTATCAAAGGGTCATCCTCCCCCTTTTTTTCTGTTTTGTATATTGTTCTTGATTAATGTCTGTTTTCTTTTAATG